>JAGXJF010004837.1:0-31116 GCA_019208055.1 Stipa capillata | reverse complement strand
TATTGCCGTGAAATCCCCGCGACACCCGTCTTGTTGATCTCTGCTTCCTACCATCCCAACACTTCTCTCCCCTTCGTCTCCGCTAGCCAGAGGAGAGAGAGAGGGAGAGAGGAGCTTTAGCCGCTCCTCTGTCCTATACATTGAAACGACCCTGCACACCACTGCATAGTGTAGTGTGCTAGTCTTTGACATAATACAACGAAATCTCATCTCATTATATTACATTCATTAGAATGTACAACAGAAGCATTGATGGTCCAACAACTATATTATTACAAACTCCAATATACAGAAGTTCACAATACAATAAGACACGTTCTGTTGAAAGTAACAACTGAAATTATAGACAGAAAATCATATGAACAAAGTTTTATTTTTACAACAATTAGTTCTATACTATTCCACTCTTGCTCTATTTCTATCACTTCTTATTCCCCGTAGTCGATATAGTAGTCGACTCCTTCAATTCCTCCAGTCAGGTCCAGCTCCTCTTTTCCCTCCTGGATTTTGACTTTCTCGTATTCAACCTCTAACGGTTCAGAGTCTAACAAAGGAGAGTTTATGTAGGGGATGAGTACAGAAGGTACTCAACAAGTTTATAAATAGCAAAAGGTGTTTGAATGATTATTTCTACTAGGACATTAGTCATCAAGAATATGCAGTTTTTCAATAGCATTTCTGGACAAAAGTCAAGTTTTAATATTCTATGTTCAGAAGGCTTCACGGGTTGTTAGAACCTCCAATGGTTCCTTTCCCGCCACGATCGCAGTTCATACCCAGAACAGGAAGTGACAATTCCACACTTCAATACACTCTGCAGAGGTGCACTACTTTATCCACAAGTGGTACTTAGCCTTCACGCCGGGTACATGACCCATCACACTCCCATCGGTGCATGGCCAGGCCTAAGGTTCCAAGTCATTTCACCCTTCCCTTAGGCAATATCTCCCCTTACGTAGTCGATCCAGTACCGACTACCCACCTCGTCATTATAGCGTACTTTTCTGAAGAATTCCGGGGACATAACACCTCCCCAAGCGTAAATTCAGGGTTTATCGCTCCCCTGGGCGAGGGACATAACGCTTCCCCAGGCGTTACGATACATACGTTCTTGGGAGATATGCAACAAGAAGGTGTTACTTGACTCGCCTGTCCCATAACAGGTCTTGCGGTTAACGCTATCTATACGGCGTGAGAATGCCAACTGACATTTGTTATTAACCTTATTGTGATACCATATGCAATGGAACCCTAACCACCCCAACAAGGATTCAACGAATCATAATGCAGTCCATTTATTAATTATCACAAGACATGTGATAAGAAGGAAGAAGTTTGCATATACGTTGGTAGAAATAATTTACAAACATGGACAAGAAATGAACTTGCCTTGAGATGGATAAGAAGTGTACTGAGAGGTCTCTTCGGACGAAATCGGCAGAACTTTAGGATCTGAAGTGGAATAATTGTCCGATAAGGACTATTTCCAAAAATGGCAATTGTATATGTATATATGCATGCTCATGTTGATGGGGTTGATTTACAAAAATTTGGATTGATTGGATGATGTGGACTACCTTATCGAAGACAATACAATAGATGATATCTATTATAACTTCCTTAATTTTTTTATCTGCTCTATCTTCTGAGTTTATAAAAACTACTATTAACAACTTCGCGGGTGTGGTGTAGTTATTAAAGAATTGAAATCTGTAAATTTTAAAGTATTTAAGGTTATGCAAAATCTTGAATTCTGAATTTACAGGGAGTTACAGAAAGAGTATTAGGTTTTCTCCTAAAAGAGTATACGGCAACGCTAATATGCGCGAGAGCATAGAATTGCTTAATCTGCGGTCCGGCCGAAACGTGCCAGACCGAGCCAGCCACGGAACCAACGAGGGAAAAAACGGGGCAGTAATTTTATGTCTATCAAGTAGTAATTTTCAGACGAAATTTTACTGCTGAGATTTTAGTGTGATTCAGAATTACTACATTCTCGACCGTAAAAACTTCTGAGTTTGACGACTTTTTACTATATTTGGTGATAGATTTTACGACATCCTATACACAACTTTACTGTCCCGCGCGCATCTCAGACCGTAAAAAAAATTCTAAGTTTTACAACTTTTTGGCAACACTTTCACAGTCGCACGCAGTCCATTTTAATTGAATAAATAAGGAGGTGAGATTCAAACCGTGGACCTCATGCACGTTGCTCTTCTCTTCTAACCAACTAGACTATGCAAGTGATTGTGAATAAATAGAAGAAATATATCTAGTATAGAAGAAATATTCCCCTAATCTGTTTTAATTGAAAAAATAAGGACAGGACAGGATTCAAACCCTAGACCTCATGCACGTTGCTCTTCTCTACTGACCAACTAGGCTATGCAAGTGATTGTGAATAAATAGAAGAAATATTTCCTTTCTAGTATGGAACGATCAGACATGCAGTGAAATGATGGCCGTGAGATCGTAATATCATGTACATATAATAGTAATTTTACGACACGCCTTATACAAAATTACTACAGTCTGAATTTTACGATGACACATGTTGTTTTACTACTCGATAGACATAAAATTGCCATATTTTACATGTGAAGTTACGTGACTGTGAGGGATCTGTTCGACAGTAATATAGTTTGATGGATTTACTATATCTACTGAATAATTTTATGGTTAGTGCTGAAAAAATTGTCCGCGGGCGTGAATCAAGGAGGGGCGTGGTGGGTCTGGGCTGGCTGGCTCGGTCGGTGGTCAGCGCGCAGGTTAGTTATTCTACTCTCAGCTGTATATATATATAAAGAATTCTTATGAGTTATTTAAGTTGAAATAGGATTTTAGATCATTCAAGTTGAATTGAAAGTATAAATCTCTTGCTAAAATTTCAAATTATGGGGGATTTCTAATGACACAAAGAGAAAAGAAAACAAATAAAAAAATTATACCATTACTAGATTGGGCCGGCCATGGCCTTATTCTGGCCCAAGGCCTACTCAACCTCAGCCTGGCCTGCTCGGCCCAAAGGCCTAATTGGCCGTGGTTTGGCCCACTTGGGCCCGCACGGTTACCCGGTTAGGGTAAACCTAACCAGTCCCGGCCCCTCACTCCTCACAAGCCGCCACCTCCCTCTACTCTCTCTCTCTTTCTCCGATGCCTCCCCAAATCGCCGCTGCCCTTCTCTTTTCAGTTCCACCGCCGGCTCCTCTCGGCCTCGTCACCGTCGCCTTTCCCTTGACTTCACCACTGCCTCCCCTCCGGTCTCTCCCATGGCACCGCCGGTCTCCCCAAAAGCCGCTGCCCCCCGGCGTACAGTGGTGCGGTAACCCGCCTCGATGTTTTTGCCACTCGGCACCTCGGTGCCTTGCCGGCCTCCCGCCGGTTGCCTCTAGGACCTGCCTCGCCTCTGGCCCCGTTGCGATGCCCACGATGGCTGGGCCTTCGCGTCGCAGCCCCGGCCTCGCCGGTGCTCCGCCAGGGCCCCCTTCCCGCCGGTAGCGCGGTGTGGTCTGGTGCCGTTATCCGACATGATGCCTAGGTATCAAGTCTCAAATCTCATTACTGCCCTAAGTTCTTTGATATTAGGGATGGCTACTGTGCTCAGGTTTCTTCTGTGTTATGTGATTGTGATTTCGGTTGTTGCTGAAGTAGGGATTTGAGTTTGATAGTGGCTTATCTCGGGATATCACAACTGATCAGAACAGAAACTAACTTGATTGTTCATTCCTATTTATGCTGATGTTGGATGCTTTTCTTAGGGTTGACTGGATAAGAACAGATATATGCTTGATTCTTAGTTTATGTTCCCTGTTGGCTTACTCTTAAGACATATTTTACTTATTTATATATGTGATTCATGAATAGATGCGACCTTGCTTCTTGTTAGAGAGGTTTATTATGATGAATCTTTGATTCTGATATGTGGAGGATGAGAACAGATCCTACACCACTAATCTCTGTGATGAACACTAAAGCAATGTAGATTGCTTTAAATCTGAGAGTACTATTTATATATTTATCTATATGAATGACTATTGAAGTTGGTAAGAACAGATGTTATACTTGATGTTAACCTATTCTTCTTCTTTCCTCTAATCTCTCCTCATCTGATCTCCAAAACTGCTAAGAACAATTTACTTTCATTTAACTTAGTAGGTTGGTTCACTTAACCTAATGCAGAATATTTCTGCGAGGCTTAAGTACTTCTTCTCTCTTGCTAAAATTTCTATCTTCTCTATTTTTTTACCTTAAGCAAACCGAAGCTTGGTCTTGTGGTACTCTGGAGCCTGCTTCTTCAGGCTTCGCCTGCTCCTCCTAGCTGCCTTGATTCTATCTTCTCTACTAGCTATGTTTGTTACTATTATTGGATGGTTGGTGTGGTGACACAAATGAATCATCTAAGGCTCTATTTATAGTTATTTGAGGCTGGTGCACTAGAATTTCGAACATGGCTGGATTTTGACACCTATTAGGTGACTCACCTCATGGCTGGTGACTAAGCTGCATACATGGCAGCTCTTACTTGAACCTTATCTTCCTCAAGCTTGAGGTGGCAAGGCTACTGCCACCAGCAGCTTAAGGCTGATTCATTCCTCTTGGACAGGTTGGTGCTAATGTGGATTTGGTCACATGTTGCCTATTGCTGATGTATGTTGACTGTTGCTAAGATTAAAATGTTTAGCATTTTTTATGCTTAGGTCTTGCTGGATTACTTCATGAAAGCAGATCTTAACTCCTTTTTAAAACAAAATCGGCTGCCTAATGGAGGTTAGTTTAAATAAAAATTGACTTAAGGAGTTAACTTGTTGCCTCGGTTGCCTAATCGTATTCAAACATCTATTTGTTGCCTCGTGTTACATGATATGTTGCCTTAAGAACAATGCATGTTGCCTTTAAGAATCGCTGTCTGTTGCCTAATTGAAAATAAATTCCTAAGTCAATTTAACTCACTTGAATCCAGAACTAGTTCTCTAGATTCATAAAACTAGCCTCCTAAAACAAATGCATTTCTAAAAAAATGCAACATTTTAATCTTTACCAATAATTCTCTTTTTGGAGTATTTCTTTTATTTGTGTGCAGGCTGAAGAAAAGAATTGAAGATGAAGAAAAGTCGAGGAAAAGAGTGAGGATGAAGATTAGCAATAGATATGACTTTGTTTTCTTGTAACATATATGTCTTGTAACATTTAAATCATTTGTAAGTTCTGGTTTTGGACATTTGTATTTGTAACTGAGATATTTGAATATACATGTCTTCTTGAATGATTTATGATACTCATGTATATATTGGAATTGTATAACTTATTACTTTTGCATATATATATTTGTTAAATATTTTATCCAATGTATCAAAAATTCTAAATTTACTCTAATTTTTAGATATGCATGAATACAAAAAAAGAACTCAACTTCTAATCTCAGTGTTTAGATTTTTAAAACAACAGTTCTTCACATACATCCAATAAATCGAGCCACAGTATCTTAATGACAACTAGTCTAGTGTCATTTTCCCCGTTTAGCAAGATTATGGAGCTTACATGCAAAGCCATCTATGCCCCTCCACTGGTTTTTTCGGCCCTAGATCATGTCGGTGACATGATAAGAGAGATGGAAGTGGCAGGTGCATGTGGCTTCTATGACGGTCCCAATTTCTTAGGTCCATGATGAAACTTGAGTTTGTTTGGTTCCATCTTCTTCATTTTTTTCTCTCTCTTGCTTTCTTTAGGGTCGAATAAATATCTCTATTGTTGTACGTTCTATTGCTCGCCGGAGTTGTGTTTATCTACCATCTTATCCCGACGAGCGGTGACTCTCCCGTTTGCTCTAGATCTGGGCCTCCCAGATCAGAGTGTCTAGTGTTCGAATCATATCGGTTTTGGTCGGTGCATGGTTTATTGTGTGATTTCTGGCATATTTCCTTGCTCTTGCAAATGCTGTGTTTTCTTCTGTATCTCCTTCATTGGCAAGGAGCCAGTTTCAGTCACCGGTCTTCTAGCCCTTCTATTTAGGATCTCTTCAACCTCCACTGCCGAAGGCCCCGTAAAAGGTTCTTGGTCGTGGCTGAAGGGCATGAAGATCGACATTGCCGATTTGTTACTCTGGCGACATCCTCTGCCCTTGTTAGGGAGTTTCCTCGATGATCGGCATATTTACATCATCAATATACGCAACATCTTTGCTGGTGCCGACGACTTTGCTATGGCTGCCTGATGCCAACTCGTCCCCACTGACCTCTCCACCTTGCTGCCTAGCGCTCGTGCTTCACCTACATCTTCGATGTTAACGACATCAATCTTTCTCAGTCGAGGTAAGCGTTCCACCAACAAATCTAACGCCGGTGAAGGGCTTCCGAACCCCATGTCTCAAGTCTATGGTTGTGACTGAGACTTTTGTTCTTGTTTCTTCTTCCACATGCTAATGGTTATCAGAGTCTACAGCTTGCCGCCGGCAAGCAGCAACCCGGCCAGCGGAGGTTGGACAGGTAGGACCACGTGTCAATTCTTACAGAGAGATAGGTCCACGCGTGTGTTGCTCTTTTTGTGTTTTGGACGCGTACATCGAGAGTACCTGTGCGTAATTTTATGTTATTTTGCTTTTTTTCTTTCTACCGTGTGAGTTGTAACTGACGGGTTTTAACCCCGCCACGAGGTAATCTAAGCATGGAGACAACAACTGTTAGAACCCTAATCCATAATCAACTGGGGTAACCACGTGACTTGTCAGGGCTGCTCCGAAACTCGCGTCACACATGTCACATGTTCATCACGAAGTACGCTCTGGTAGGTACATAGCGGCCACATGGAACGACGGTCCCGTGGCCGATGCGCATGTACGCGCGTCCGGCCGGCCGGACGAGACGAAATAATTATCGGAGATCAAACTTGGTAGGATATGTCATGGAATAAACAACCCAAGCGTGAGGACAGAATCTCTATTGCACGACACCTTTCGTCTTCCGTGTCAGAGACCATACAGGTTTGCATAGTTATTGTTGTGTAACCATTGTCGACGAGTCCGGTCCTTAGATTACACAGCGTGACGTAGTCGATGTCGAAGAAGAAGATGACGAAGCACGTGAATAGAACGTAAAACAAGAGACATAATGTGGGAGAAAGGAGGGCTTCTTTATTGATCGATCAAAAGTTACAATACAATTTCCTCCCATCTCCTTTTATAGCCAAATCTCGCGAAGGGATAAGTATCCACTTAAGTGCTTACTTAGGGAAACTAAACTCACCCTCATGGCAGGTGGGCCCCACTTCTGGTGAGTACTCCCCCTTGGAAACTTATCACCTATAGCACATATCCCAAAAACTCTAAAAAAACCCAGTGAAAAAAATACTCGGAGAAAGAGCGCATGGCATACGTTGGTCATGGTGCACGAATTGCCTCATTAAAAACCTTGGTTTGAGATACTTGGGTAAAACTCACCCAAGGGAAAAAGAGTACAATTCATCTGATTATTCAACTAGATACTTGACTTTCTTGGTCAAGATTTTACCTATGAGTTTGCAAGGATTCTCCCCCTGAACACTGCAATTCCGTAAGTCTTATCATACCTATTCCACGTACACACCTTTCAAAGGTCGATGCCGGTAATGACTTAGTGAATAAATCTATCAGATTTTCACATGACTTAGTATGCAGTATTTTTATTTCGTCCATCTTTTGCAATTCATGAGCATAGAAGAACTTGGGGTTGATATGCTTAGTGAGATTGCTCTTCATATAACCCATTTGTACTTCCGGAGCAAACAGGTCCATATACTATAGTCATTGATGAAAGAAATATTGCGCTCACATATGCCTTCAAGAAGAATGTTCCTCATAGCCGAATCATGTACAAAAAATGATTTGGATGGAATTCAAGGAAAGCATTATTGTCAGCAGCTAAGTAATGCACAGAAAGCAAATTACGAGAAGCTTTTGAACATAAAGGACATTATGAAGTTTAAGATTGGCAACACGAGCTTCAAGAGTAGCATGACCACGATTAAGAATAGGCAAATCTGAGTCGTCGGTGGTCTAGATGCGTTCCTTCCCTTGGTACTTCTTCCGTGTTGTAAGCTTGTATAGATCATTTGTTATGTGGCACTGGCATCAGTATATCAGCTTGGATTGACGCCATAGGAAGGTGAGGATGCAGTCGTTGGCAATGCCATCGATCTTTGATTCATCTGGCTGAAAAGCAAAGTTGAAGTGTTCAAAGCACTTGGCGACGATGTGACCCTCCTTGTTGTAGAGTGGCACCGTGATTTTCCATCATGGTTGCGACCACGATCTTGGCCGCGATCACTGGAGGCATTGCACTGCCCCTAGTTCTTGCCGCGGTACTAACCGCCTCGCTTTGTGCAACCACCTTTGTTGTGCGATATGAAGTTGGTGGAGGAGCCTGAGCTGGACCCCTGATGAAGCACGGCGTCGTTGCGTTCCTTGCGGATCTCGAACACAATGAGGTGTGAGTAAAACTTGCTAAGTGGCATCGGATCTACCTGCGTAGTCATGAAAGTGACCAGCGGATCATGCTCCCCATCAAGGCCGGTGACGAGATAGGTGATCACCTCCTCATCACGAAGTGGATGTCCGACGGCCGCCAAGTTGTTGGTGGATATCTTCATGCGGTTGTAGTAGTCCAGCATGGCATGGTTGCCCTTGCGAAACATTGCCACCTCCATGCGCGCTTGCATAATCCGAGCATGAGAGTGGGTGGAGTACATATTCTCTAGGGTAGTTCATACTTCTCTTGCAGCTGTAAGGAGGATAACTTGCCCCAAAACCTCATCGGTGAGGAAGGAGTGAAGAAGCTAAGCATTGTCTGATCATGGCATAGCCACTGAAAAGTACTCCGGGTTCAGCGTCCGCGGCTGCCCTTGCCTCGTGGCTGGGATCATCTGTGTCGGTGCCTTGGCCGATCCATCAAGCGCCTTCCAAAGCAGGTAGTTCTTACTGGTGAGCCTAACAGTGATGAGGCTTGCCGAAGGAGCAGGAAGCAGAGCAGCGTCCGGCAGGTCAGCATCAAGGATGGAGGAGAGGGGCCAGAGGACGTAGGGGACGTGTTGAGAAAGTCATTCTGCTGTTAAGCTATAGGCTTTGGTACCATGTAAAATAGGGAGGAGCAGATTGGATCGGTTCACCAACATGGCATCCATGACTTGTATTTATAGTAGTGCTCTAGGGCACAACGGCTATGCCTATTACAAGAGATATACATGAATGTTAGTTACATTTAAACAACCACCAAATAAGTGCCTCTGCCTGTTATACGAGTTACTTAACAACTACCTCTGACAGGACTGATGGAAATCAAGGTAAGTGGGAAGAGAGGTACAGCACAAAACATCATACCTCTTCCGTTTCCTTCCATCTCAATTTATATAGAAATTAGGCAACTGATATACCAACCCATCTTAGACAAGTAGAGCATTCAATTGCAGTCTTACACAAACAGCTACATAAAGAAAAGCTTCACTTTAATTGCAGTCTTAACAAATCATATGTTGGACCGGAGATGACACTTTTCCTCACCATCACTGAACACCAAGATAACGCGAAACACAGACAGCATCTCGATCACATCTTACGGATCATGCGCTTATTGTGGACTATCGAACATGGCTACACAACTAGTACAAACTTAGGGCTCAGGTGCAACAATCTATGAATATTAACACTGCAAACCTAGGGCTCAGATGGCCTCCTTGTAGACGAGAGGCTTGTTGACCCATCTGATGCGGCAGCCACAGGCCTGCAGCATCTGGAGCAGCTCAGGCGACAGCACAGACTTCAAAGCACTGAGCGTCTTGAGCTTCTTCAGCCTCCCACAGGCGGCTCTCAGTGCCATCTCGAACCCTTCTATGGAGACCCATGAGAGGTGCACCATCTTCACGTCCTGGAGGCACCTCAGGGAGCTCAGCAGGTGGCACAAGCCCAAGCCAGTAACTTGGCAGTATGATATAGTAAGCTGCAGAACAGGGACAAGCTTATAATAAGGTTCCTGCCTCTTCAAAACTTGTAAGGGAAGAAAGCTAAATTCTGCATATATTTACCTGTCTAAGGTTTAGAGCATATCGGGCAAGAGACAACAGGCCAGAATCATCAACCGAATAGCAGCGCTTCAAGTCCAGTTCGATCAGGCTCTTGCAACCAATGGCGACTGAGGAAATTCCAATACCTGTGATGCGCACCAGGCACCTCAATTCAAGGTTCGTGAGCTCCTCGAGAGAGCCTAGGTGGCTCAAACCACCATCAGTAATCTTGTTGCAGTAGCACAGGTTCAGCATCTTAATCTTCTTGCAGCCCTTGGCTAAAGCTGCCAATCCGTCATCGGTGATAGAGCTGCAGCTGGGTGGGTAAAGAAAAATAGAAGGCATGTCATTCTCACACATGGAAGATGGCTGGGAGTCAGCATAAAGAAACAAAAGAGAATATCAAATACCGATAGAGGTCAAGTTCCATGAGCTTTCCACAGTTTGAACTAATAAAACCAAGGCCTTTGTCAGAAATACTTGAGCACAGGCCTAATTTCAATATCGTCAGTTCGGAACACTTAGCCAAATGCTGCAACACTGCAAACGAGTTGATTTTTATATGACAATGTTTGAATCAAGAGAATGGCTTGAATGAAAAATGAGCAAAGATGCAATAAGCAGTATCACAAACCTGCATCATTCACTCCACAGTCAGTGAGATCTATCTCATTAAGATTGGGGCAACAGGTTGCGATTCTCTCTAGTCCTTTCTCACTTATTGAAGAGCAGGATTCCAACCGGAGGCATTCAAGCATCTTACAGTTATCAGCTATTGCATCAAGGGCATTGTTGGTGAGGAGATTGCAGCATGTGAGATCAATTGTCCTTAGGTACCTACATCGAGCTACAAGCGAAGAGATGCCTTCATCTGTAACACCGTTGCATTTGCTAAGTCCAATCTCAAACAAGTTGTTACAACTTTCACCAATCGCTGAAAGGAGAGAGGCTGACACTTCAAAGCCGTCAAGTCTCAGCACAGTCAAGGTTTCCTTCAATGTTGCTAACTTGGATAGGAAACACTGTTCAATCTCCTACAATATTCAAATAAGGTCACCAATCACCGGGAATCGGGTATTTGTCCTCTTTGATTATTTATTTGTTTATTAATTCTTCATGGGGGCTGAGTCTCTCTTATAACCAAACATGGCATCTTTTTATCTAAAGTATAGCTACTGTGTGCAACAACCAGGCAACATTAAGGATACCGACTCACATGCAAACTATCCGCAGCATTTATCTTCTGGAGAAAATTATGACCATCTACAAGTGAAGCTAAGCCCTGGGAAGTCACATGATCACATCTTGACACATCAACACTCTGCAATGACAGACAATATTTAGAATGGATCACATAGGAAAAAGAATCAAACATTCAAATGCTGGTGAAGTTGCACACTCTATACTTATCCAGATTCTAAGTTTGGATTCTATGTTTGACGAGAGAGTAAGCAACATCCAATTGCTAGGAAGACAGAAACTTGAAATATCAGATTTCAGATGATCAAGGTCATGATAACGTGCATGAAGAGACCAAGAAAACCACTATCCCTGCAAAGTGATTACCTGCAGTGAATTGCTCCCTCTGCTTAGCAATTCCAGGCCCTCATCATCGATACATGAGCAACCAACCATTGCCAACTCCTCTAGCTTCTCAAGAGTGGATATTGATCTAAGGGATTCATTGCTCACCTGCAACAGAACAAGAAAAACTAAGCACATCATAAGTTTTAAAATCCCAGTTAGATGCAAACCAGGTGGGACATTAAGGAACAAAGAAATAAACCAAAAGAGCCTACTGATAATCGAGATTGCAACTTCTGTACAAACATTATAGTAAACGCAGCAGAAACCAACTTTTTTCGAACTTTTAGCTCCTCAAGATGCAACCGATCGAATAAGTTAAGTATCCGCACTTTCCTCATGTGCATGTATAATCTGTTGCCGAGATAATTTCCAACAAGAAGCGTAAACAACTCTACACATTTAAGTCTGAACTGTCCCTACTTCCTTCCAGTAGTAGATAAACTTAACAAGTAATGAAATGCTGATGAAATAAGAAACTACACAGTCCTATTGTACAGCTTGTCAGTGTGTCAAAAATTCGTATATTTTTCTGTAAACAGGAGACCTGCCCAAGTCCTACCAACACATGACAGTCATGCCACGTGTTGAAGTATAAAACCTGTCCTCATCAGCTTAGGCTTTTGGTTGAACTGATTAGTGCATGAAACTTAATACCAAGTATTGTTAAATGAACACTATGTGCAAAAAGATGCAATCCTTTCCACTCATTCCAGTAACATTACTCTAACATACATCAAAGTCACCAATAAGCTCCATTTGGAACACAGGATAGAAAACACAGAAATAGGAAAATCATAAGAATTGGATGTTACATCTTGTGGATTCCGATAGGAATAGAAACACAGGAATTGTACAATATAGTTGTGTGTTGCATTGGACTTCTCAAAGAAAATGAAAACATGAGGTTTGGGTGTTTGAAATCCTCCAAAAAGTGGACGAAAGGAAGGATTCCTATAGGAATTTTCAAAGCCAATCCTACAATCCAAAGGGATTCATATGGATATTTCCTACAGGATTCAAATCCTATGAAATTCCTAGAAAATTCCTTCGTTCCAAACAACCTCTAATATGATTAGCCATCGAAAGATGCAGCTTTTCCTACAAACTGCAACAGTTTAAGATCGAAATAACATTTAGGATACTCTATCCCACCTAGTTGCCCCACTCGATTACCTAGATTTTTTTAACCCAAACTCATCCCTTTCCAGCAGCATGCCAAAGAGTAGTAGGCCACGGTTTTATAACTTAATACCGAACAAATGGCAAAATGATGCAACATATCCAGTTGCATTTTGCATGATAGTAAGTGTACAGCGATTTTGCTGTGCCTTCTGATCAGTAAAGCTCTGTGATGTTGATTTTCAAAAAAAAAGTGTACCCAAAATACAACTCTCCTTATGTGCCTAAAATACAATTCTAAATTGCATCAAGATATAGCCCTTGTCATTACTTCCAGTTGCACTCTGTGAAATGAATTACTCCCAACAGAAACAGATTCAGAATATCCCGAGGGAACTTCTTCCAATGCATCATAATTTCTACACCAAAAGGACAAGAACTAGTCCCAGCTTGCTGGACTTTCACCTTTTCCAGGCACTAATTTGTTTTTTCACCTTTTTCTAAAGGGTCCTAGTCCTAAACCGAACCAAATAACTAGTAATCTTTCCACTGCATGAAGCAAAGAGGAGTTCAATAGTTCATATGGGAGTAACCTTGAGGTAGGAGATGTCGAGGTTGCGGAGCTCGCGGCACTTCTTGGCGAGCAGATCGACACCAATGTCCGAGATCTCGCGGCACCACTTGAAGCTCAGCTTCTCCAGCTTTGGGCAACCCACGGCTACCTTCGCGAGCCCCATGTCAGTGATGCCGAGGCACTTGTCCAGATTCAGCTCCCTCAGCCCAGCTGCCGCCGCCAGCGCGGCGGCCTCCCTGTCCCCGGCGCCAACGCAGTGCGACATGTCGACCACCTCCAGCCTGGGGCAGGCGGCCACGAGCGCGTCCAGCCCGCGCCACCCCACCCCGCTGGCCCTCGCCAGGCAGACCCGGCGGACGCCGCCGAGGTCCGCGCCAGCCACCGCGGCCGCGAGGGACGCGTCATCGAGCGACGCGCACGCGGAGAGGTCGAGCCGCTCGAGCACCGGGAACGCGCGGAGCAGGCGGGGGAGCGGCTCACGCCGGAGCACCCGCAGCGCGCGGCGGTGCGCGGCCTCGGCGCGCGCGAAAGCGCGGCTGACGAGGCGACACGCCTTGCGGTCCCGCCGCTCCCGCAAACAGTCCAGCACCTGGCCCAGCAGATCTATGGACAGCGCTCCGATACCGCCGGCGCCGGCGCCGGCGCCGGCATACCTCCGCGCCTCCTCGCTCATCCCGGGATCCCGGTCGAACAGCTGATGATGATCGATCCTTCCAGGCAGCTCAATCGCGCCGAGAGACGACAAGGACTGGCCGGCCGCGACGCCCCCGGGATTTATGTGGGGACGAAGAGGAAGGAGAAGACGGCGACGAAAGGGTGGTCGTCGGGGATCGGGAGGAGCGGGGCGGCGGCGGGCCTGAGGGGTCGGTAGAGGGCGCAGCGCCTCAGCATGGTAGGATTGATCGATCCGCAGGGCAGCTGCAGGTGGCGCACGGTGCGATACCTTGACCGGCCGGCGGCGCAGCTGGATTCGGATGACGGAGGAGGAAGAGAGAGAGAGAGATGTGGAGTAGAGAGAGGAGAGAGAGATGGAGATGTGGATAGGTGGTGCCTGTCGGAATACCGCCTGCCTCAGGCGAGGCGAAGGTAATACCCGGGACGGAGGAAGATGACCGAAATGCCCCCCGCGCCAATGGTTTAGTTTACGGTCGTTAAGATTAGATGATGCACTTGTGCCTTTGCATTTGGAAGGTATTTATAGTGGAGCTGTGCTGTGGTGATGATTGGGTCGACGCCTCGACGGTACATCCGTACATGTTTGAGTTGACGATATATATTAGACGACGACTGCCTCGCCACTGGATCTGCTCGTCTTAATCATCGGATATTCCCTCGTTCTCCTCACTCTCACGCGCTTTCGTCCCTCCCCTCTCCTTACTTGTCCTAGACTCCTCGGCCTCGTTCCTCTCTACCTCTCACCTCCTCAGCCGCGGAAACCCCGACGGCACGCGCACCGCCACGGACGGCACATGTGGAGCGCCTCGTCATGGCGCTCGTGCACGGCGGCAGAAGGGAGCAAGGTAGTCACGGCCACAAGGAGCCTCGTAGTATTGCAACAAAATTGTTTATATGATTGCAACAAAAGAAGACTATACCTGTGCAACGCCTTAACAAAAAAGATACCTTATGCAAAAAGTCTCAAACCATTGCAAAAACGTCGGATCAGTGGATGCGACAAATAAAATTGCTCATTGCAACATAATAGATACACATATACGATAGGTGCACAGAATCAGAACCTCCTATGCAACAATGACGGTAGAGCATTTCAATAAAAAAATTTGCACATGCAATACAAAATTAGCACTATCGAAATAAACTGAAAACACATATGCAACAACACAACATGCAACAAAAATAGAAACCTATTGCAACAAAAAGTTCGCTCGTATGCAACATCGCTCGGCCTCTACCAGCTTCTACTCGATCTCCTGAGCAACACTGCCACCCTCGCGCGGCAAAGACGAGTAAGCACATGGACAAGGGCCTCCTCGTGTGGCAAAGACAAGGAACAGCGGAGATGGGGCATCAGCATATACGAGCGCTTCGAAGGTAGAGAGAAAGCGAGTGATGAGATGTTACAGAGAGAGACCACATGTTGAGCATGCCATGAAAACGCAAAGAAACAGCCTCATAAGCTTCTAGTGGAAACAAGAAAGCGAATGGGGATGAAATCATGATGGGGCCTAAAGGAAAAGGCACATACGCGTGGATCCGCCACGTGGCTGATGAAGGAGGCGTCTGACGCCAGGTATCAATTAACTCAATAATTCCAAGCACTTTCCTATATACTTCTTTTGTTCAAAAATATAAGACGTATTTTGATTGGGCAAGACAAGATTTTAATCAATAATTACTCTATTAATATACGTTTTATGTGATACAAAATCATAATAATAAGTAAGTACTTTTAGATATATAATATAATAATATTAATAATATATCATATAAATCATATATTAATAAAATAAGTATTAAATCTCTTATATTCTGGACAGAAAAAGTATTACTCTATTACCACAAAGTCACATATGAGCACGAGCGCGGGTGACAGCATAATCCACTCTTCTTCTCCAGAGCCTAATTTCAAAAGGCTAGCACCTAAAATGTTAGAGCCCAAAACTTAGGTGTTCAGCCTAAATTTCGTCTCTTCTTCCCTCGGATGGTTCTATCATTAAGTATATCCCTCCTCGTCTTTAGGAATATTCATTTCGTTCAACTCTTTCGTGGAGGGTAAGAATAAAATATGTTTTTAAATGAGGCTTTAGTGTCGGTGAATTTGTTCGCAGGTAGCTTCTACTGCCTAATGAAAAATGAGCTCAAAAGAAGACAAGCTCCTGTGAAGCCAGGCTTTGGAGCCACCCGACAGGTAGGGCTTAAGCTGGACTCCAGAGTTCGGCAAAACAGGCACCGTATACTCCTCTCTGTCATCAAATACATGCAGACATTATTTTCAACTATACAAACGACATGTCAAACTTATTTGCTGATAATAATTTGGCACATGGAGATCCTATTTGTGGAATCACTATGAAAATGCTTCCATATCATTATATTCAAGGAGGAAAATTTCTTAAATATACAACTATATTGTTATAAAACAATAAGAAAACCACACTTCGGAGCAAGTTATTTTTTTCAGAATCACATTTTATATTCCACAATGTTTTATAAAACCACTGACAGATGGGCTCCACTCGTCATAGACATGATGCCTAGACTGACCCATTAATATCAGACGCATGAGTGTCACTGTTATCATAGCTGAGGTGGACTTATTGGCTCAGATTGGTGCGGCCGAGTGTGCCTCGAAGATAGTGCTTTTTGTGGGTACGAACGAAATACGTCCGACATCATAATGTATTAGATCGGGATTGTGTCTATGGCTTAGTGGACTGACATAGGTTTCTAAGAAAAATATTGTTTCACAAAATGTGGTCTTGAAATCTACTTTATCAATACAATAAACAGTTCAAAGGTTTTTAGGCAACTTTTAGTTCAGAGGTAATTCGAAAAGAAAAAACAATGATAAAAATGTATGCAGAAAAAGGGCATTTATCTTTCCCAAACTTCATAGCCACCACTCTTTGACACAGGCAATCTTGTTGGCTGAGAAGAGAGGGAGAGGGGTGCCCGTTGTATTATTACAATACTCTTAGGGTCTGTTTGGTTAGACTGTGGCTGTTGATAAACCTGTTGTTGGTTAGCTATCTAGAAAATCTGTTGTGGCTGCGGGAAAATGAACATATGTTTTTGGGTTGATCCAAATCATCTATATTTTGAGAAATGAGCTCCGAAGTTTTAGCACAGTGCAAAATCTATAACCACTGTTGGTAAAAACTACTCGAAAGCTAGTTGTTTGGTTGTGATACAGCTTTTTTTAGTGGAAAAATTGCTCTAATTAAACTGGGCGTTAAAATCATATACTTTGATGCACGTACGTTAATCGACTATTGGACCTCCAGATAGGCTCTCCATCTCCAAGAGTCCGGCGTGGAGTTCCACTGGTAGAGGTAGATCTGTGCTCAAAGCACGCATATCTGGGACTTATATTATTCTGCAAAAAGAATCTGTTGTCCAAAGGACCTATGATTGTACTGGAGTTCCACCGCATGTCACAATCGCCTCCGTGGCTCCCAGTAGTGCTTGTCCGCTGTCGTGCAGGTGCGGCTGCAGTTGGGAGAGGCGACGACGAAACCGGCCGCAGCACGCAGACTGGCATCAGCAAATCGGTGAAGGCCGTACCTTTTGTGTGCACATCCAACTTCCTTGCACAATTTTACCGTTCTCTTGGTCAGGTTATCTGGAAAGATGCCACGGAGATGTCGTGTTTCAGTCACGAGATAATCTGGAGACATGGATTCTGATCACATTAGCTGGATTTTTTTTTGTAAAACAATAATTTTGAAGAACCTCCTGCGTCATTAGCAGATGAGCTAATTAATGTCTTAGTTTCGTAGCATCGTCCTTGATCATCATATTATAAGCGAATTGTGAGGAATCTCCACGTAACGACTGATTAGGCGGTGGGCACCAAATTCCTCCGGACGGTTCTAGATTCCAATCAAAGAAGAGAAAACTTCTATAGTACTAATCAATTTTCCCGGCGGCTACCTAAGCCCTGAAAGGTCACACGGCATATGTGATAAGGCGATGGGACTGGCGAGTTCCCGTCAATCAGCTAGCCTCAGTTCAACACCTGTGAACGGCGATAAGTATTACTTATCTGATGGTGATATGAGAAGATGCATTTCACATCTAGCAACTGCACATGTACGGTGACATGTGATACCTGCAGCCGCACATAGTGCAGAGCTCTGGGAACTCCAAAGCAATTTGGTTGTTGGATTCTATGGCTGGAGTTGGCTGTGGAAATTAGGTACTAGATTTGGTCGATTTGGATTTCATTTAGAAGAAAGACTCGTGGATTAGATGCTTGATTTGATTCAGAACGTGGTAACTTGGCTATGTGTCGTTAAGATGACCAAACGTTCAGACATTTTATATGGCTAAAGGGGTGTGCAGTTGGTTATCATCTTTAGGGCTCATGAACCGAAAGATAAGCAAGATTAAATTGCTTGTACCTTTTTCCCCTTTTGCTACTGAATCCCGTATAAAAATACATCATGACAAAAATGTTGTAGGTGTACTATTGCGACTACGAACCATTCTTTTTTGGAATAAAGGAGCTCCATGCTCCCGGTTTCATTGATATAAACTGATAAGACAGTGTTGTCACAGAATAAAACAGAAGAAAAAACGTACAGAGGGGGAAACCTCCACCCTGCTGATAAGAAACTAAGCTTCATGACCTCCTAATATGCTGACCAAAAGCCATTGAACCGAACAACCGGCAACAAACCTCAGACTACATAGCACAGATGTGAAATCAATACATACAACACACTATCCCAGCTACAACAAATCAACCATCACCTATTCTTGGAATGAAAGGGCCCACGTCCCTCTGCTGCGATTGAATATCTCAAGCGCCACCTGCGGCAGAACTTTGGCCCCGTTGCGCTGGTTGTTTTGCAAACTTCTCTTCTATAGGCCAGCCCAAGATGGCATCCACCGAATCATAAGAAAAATCACACTATTAAGATCCAAAGGAAAATATTAAGGAAAATACTATGAACGAGCGGAATTCCTATATTTTCAGATAGCTTATAATAAAATCGTTACTCCAGAAGCTACTAACTGCCTATTCTGCCCAGAAAAATACATTACCCAGTCAGACTCAGACAGTCTGCAGACTGAAAGCACATCTAACCACAACCCAGGTAAACCTTGCAACAATACACTTAAAATAAGTGGTCAATAGTCTCCTGCTCACTACAAAACATGCATTTACTACTAACGGTCCAACCCCTTTGAACCAAATTATCCTTGGTTAAAATGCTATCCCTGCACACTAGCCGCACAAAAAACTTTTATGAGCAGAGGTACCTTACTGAGCAAAAATGTCTAAAAGGTCATTTTGCCTGTTGAGCTTTCAACATTAAATACATAGACTTAACAGTAAAGACTCCACTCTTATCTAGTAACCATTTACATCTATCCTCTTCTTCTGTCAACACTATCCCTACACAAACATGTTGCAATTCTTGCCATTGAGCAGCTGTTTCCTCCATAACACTCTTCTAAACCTAATAACACCCCACCCCTCTTCAACCACCTTTGCTACTGTAATATTAGCACTAAAAGTTAAACTGTAAAGTCTAGAAAATCTGATATATAAAGCAACAACCCCTACCCACAAGTCTTCCTAGAACCTAGTTCTAAGACCATTAACAACTACCTTTTCACGGCAACTAAAGAAACTGTCCTTCACCTTGAGCAAACCTCGCCAAAAGTGAAGAGTTATTGTTTAAGTTTGCACTGGGATAGAGTGCAGTTCTGCAAATTTTTGGCTCTAAGGATATTCTGCCATGTGATCTCCAGTTTTCAAAGCCACTTACTTAACAAGCTTCATCACAGTGAGATCAACCACACCCAAGCCCACCTGATCTTGAGATTAACACGCAGCAGGCCAATTAACTAGATGATGCTTTCTAACACCCTGGTCTCCGTGCCATAAGAGTCGTTTCCTGAAGAAATCGATTCTCTGACATAGACTAGGAATCTCATATATAGACAACATATAATAGGATACATTACTTAAACAAGATATAAGAAGGATTAACCTCCCTCGTAAGGTAGAAATTTACCTGCCAAGTACTCACTTTCTTTTCTGTTTTATTTTCATTAGTCTCCCAATCACTATTTCTAAGGTCCTTATTGGTTAGGCTTTTTAATAGCTTTTCACTGGAAAAGGCTGCAGTCCAACTAAAATCAGGTTTCGAGCAGTTTTTTGCTAGTAGTGGTTGTGAGCTTTGTAGTGCAAATCAGCTGCTTGAAAAAGCTGCCTTCCCTTAGCTTTTTGCAATGTGCTGAAACTTTCGGGCTCATTTCTCAAAATGATGAGATGGTTTGGATCAACCCAAAGGCATAAATTCACTTTCCCAAAGTCACAACAGCGTTTCCGGACAGTCAGCCAACAACAGTTTTATCAACAGCCACAACCCAACCAAAATAAGCCCTAATTCTACTACAATGTAAAGGTACTTCTAAGTGTTTAGAAGGAACACTCCCCTCCATGCAAGTGAAATGGATGCATAATCTTGGCTTCTCTCCTTAGCATCCCAAATACATCTCACTTTTATGAAAATTAATCTTCATTTCCAGATAAGTGCTTAAAGATACATAGGATAAATTTCAAATTTCTAGCACTAGCCAAATCATTTTCAAATAGAAAAGTCGTATCATCTACATATTGTAACATAGATGAACCTCCTGGCACATGTTTACCCATTAAACGCTTGATCAAACCCTGCTCGTTAGCCCTCTGAACAAGGATAGTGAAGACATCTACAACTATATTAAACAAAATAGGGAACAGAGGGTCCCTTGTCGTAAACCTTTGCTAGTTTTAAAGTAAAGACCTATTTGGTCATTCACCATGACAGCTACACTTCCATCAGATACTACTTTTTATTACCCAACTAATATATATACTTAGAAAACCTTTCATAACGAGAACTTCTTGGAGAAAGGACTAGAATGTATCTACCATGTATAAATGCAATCTGAATCAAAGAAATGACCTTATCAGTTGCCCTAATTGTTCTATTATTGATCACCTTATGAAAATCTTAAACAAGACATTTAAGAGGCAACTTGGTCCATAAAGTTGGATCACCAATACCAAGTGAATATGTATATCCTCCCAAATCCACGGTATTTTTGGACCAATTGGACTCCAAGCCACAAAATCGCCGGAACTCCCGTCGTCATTGTGGAAGAACTGTGAATTCAAGACAAAGCTCGGATTTGGGAAAACTGCTGGCTAGTAATAAATGAGCGTCTTATCACATGCTATTTTAAAGAGAAACCGCATGTGATATCTCCCTCATGACAGTTGGTTCTTATTAAAACCGTCTGTGGTATGGTAGTCAGATATCGTGACGGATGTGTATAAGAACTGACTATAATATCTTATCATCACAGACGATTTGCATCGCAGGGAGTTAACCTAGATGGTGCTGTTGGAAATATGCCCTAGAGACAATAATAAAGTTATTATTATTCTATTTTCATGTTCATGATTAAGTTTATGTTATATGCTAGAATTGCATTGGTTCTTGAATATGAGATTCAGAGAAAAACCTAAATTGCATGTGTGGAATAATAAACACCATTCAGATCCCTAGTCAGGCCTCTAGACTAGCTCATGTATTGTTGATGGTCTTGTTTTCCTGATCATGAGCATTGTTAATGTAACAAGGATGCCGGCAATAATGGGAACACATTGTTAGGGTAACAATGGTGTTAGATAGACCCCCTTATGAGATACTGTGAGATCACTTCATCAATATGTTGTCAGTATCTTCTCATTATGTGTTAACGTTTACTTGCGTCCTTAGACCATGAGAATATCGTAGACCCGGATACCGGATGGTTGCTTTGGGGTCATCAAACGTTACTCCGTAACTGGGTAATTATAAAGGTGATTTTCAGGTACACCAGAAAGTATATCGTGGTTCTAGATATCTCAAGACTGGGATTTGCCCATCCGGCGATGGAGAGATACACTCTGGGCCCACTCGGTATTACGGTGTCCAGCATCGCCTGGCCAGGTATTGTGACTAAAAGGTTAGTCACTGGGATACCGTAATACGGAAACGAGAAAAGAGTACAAACCGGTAACGAGGATAACTAGGTATGGTGATCAAGGAGTTGATCGCAGGGATACAGTCAAAGTCTCGCCTCGGGTTGTGTAACGTATCGTGAGGCAAAACGATGATATGCGGTAATACGAGGTTCGCTCGATAAAGATCTTCGATGATATGTGGGAGTCGTTATGGGTGTCCAGATCCCGCTGACGATTATTGACCGGAAGGTGTTCCGGACATGTCCACATATACTCGAACCTATAGGGTCACACGCTTAACGTTTTAGCAATATTTAGGAATGCTACGATTTATGAAGAACGAGAGAGAAGGGTTTCGAAAGTGTTTCGGATGATCTCGAAAGTGTTCGGGAGGTTCCGGATGGTTCCGGTGATGTCCGGAAGTGTTCCGGAAAGTTCTAGAAGGTTCTAGAAATTCTAGAAGGTTCTAGAAATTCTAGAAGGTTCTAGAAGGTTCCGGAAGTTCTAGAAGGTTCTAGAAGGTTCTGGTGGAGTTGGACTCCAACTCCATCAGGGTGTCCCTGCTGGAGTAGGACTCCACCTGCCTAGAGAGGGCTGCCCCAACCCCTATAAATAGAGGGGCAGGGCACCTCAAAGGGCATCCCGAGCAGCCCCAGAAGCAGCCCTAAACCCTAGGCCGGCCATCTCTAGATTGGCCACAGCCTTCTTTTTCTCTCTCTTCTAGATTGGATCTAGTACAGCTGTCGGCGCGCTGCTGCTTCTCCTTCTCGTAGATCCCCGCTGTTCTTGTGTGCTGGTCCACACATTACCGCGGTGTCGCTGATCCGGTACGCGTGGATACCTCGGAGACGTCGTATACTTCGGCGTTCGATCGGGCGAACTATTCGCGAGGAGATCGCTCTCGCGGCTGGGAGGTATAACCTAGCTGCGGGAGTCTGCGGACTTTATCGACATCGGTCAACTTCTCCGCTGCATTGACGTGATCGTCGAAGGTATGATCTCGTTGCCTGCACCTCGATAGTGATCTTGGGGTGGATTGTGCGCGATAAATTTTTGTTTTGCGTAGCACGTTCCCCAACAGGTGCCTCTTGCGAATTGTCTGTAACTTGCTCCACCATAAGCAGTTTTTAGAAAACCGCATGTGACCTAGCATCTTAGATGACTCATTCTGTAATAGTGATCCAATTATATGCGGGTTGTGTGACATAAAATCGATATTATTTGATTCGTAATCAAATCACTTTTGTATGATTGTGATTTTGTATCTTTTTTAAGCATAATATTGTACTAAATTTTTTTAGTACAGATAAAATATGTTTTATATTTCTGAGAGTATTAACGTCGTGCAAAAGCTGCCTCAATTATCTTTGCTTAGTTGCACGTAACTAGTTGGAAGCAATCTCATCCTGAGGACTTGATATATCTTTAGTTTTGACCATTCCAAGCTGAAATTAAACGTGTGTCTAGGCCCCTCGTTCTTTTTTCGTCTCATTCCTCTTTTCCTTTTGAACCAAGGAACTTCTACTCCTTTTATTCATAAATTATTATCATTTTAGATGTTGATATAGTCTTTAGTATGTATTTTTGATTGTTACTTCTTATATGTATTTATTGACAAAATTTTATAAAAATTATATTTCAAAAATATTTTTCATGATAAGTCTAATGATATTATTTTCACCTCATGAGTCTAAATATTTTTTTAACTTATTAGTAGTCAAAATTAGAAGAATTTAATTGCACTTTTTTAAAACATCGGCTATTTCTGAATGATGGTAGTATCTTATATTTCTATTCCCACCTGACATTTACTACACGTACCATAAAACAAATTTTAGAAAAAAAAACATATAAAATACCAGAGGAAAATTTCATAAAATTAGACGTATATGTCTAAGACCACCATAAAGCTACGCGTTACTAGAAGATATAAAACAACTACACACAGATTGGAGAAATATATCGTAAAACTACACTTTGAACCTGGCTGCATTCTTGGCAATGGTACGATAGTAGGTCCTCTGGCAATAGATACACACGAATGTGTAAGATTCCCATTATACATGTATCGAATTTTCTGATCTCGTATGCATCTCCGCCCGGGTGTTCTTAATCTTGAGGGTTCAAAAGGAACACTTTGCGAGGTCTGAAAATATCTTGAAAAAATCTTACATATATATAACCAGATGAAAATAAACCTGTAAAGGTGGACGAAAAGATGTCCATTCACAGTGTTTTACAAAAATAACAAGATGTGGATGGGGAGGTAAAAACTGCTTAGGCTGGTCATAGTGGGAAGTAACTTAGACTAGTAACATGCATATATTACTAGTCTATGTTACTACCTTCATAGTGGATAGTAACATATGTGTGGTACCATACAAGCCTTCATTTATTTAGATGTAGACTCATTTTGCCTTGAGATGCGTTATGTTACGGTAATATATTATGTTACCACAAACACTTCTCTCCTCATTAACTACTTGCCACATAAGCAAACTTGTCTTGGGGTGCGTTATGTTACTAGCTAAGTTACTCCCACTATGGCCAGCCTTAGATGCCTAGCTATCTAGGTGTGCATACACCACACTTGGGTTCAATCATTACTGATCACGAAAATGCTAGATTATGATCAGCCGTGCCCGCGATCGACCCAACCCACAACATGCAAAACCGTGTGGGGTCCACCAATACCTCCTATAAAGCCTTATCCTTTATTTCCTCCTCTCTTTCTCGTTATATCAATAGAACTCCCTTTCTCAACACTTCTCATTCTCCGTACGAGCTCTACACTTCCGCGCCAATCTAGATCAAACTGCCATGCTGTCACGTTCCGATTTTTCAAAACCTAAAATTAGGACTTTTAAATTTTTTTTACTGATAACACTAACCGAATTACACCTTGTCGACGGAATGGGGCCCAGGGTCCCCCGAACCGCCGGCGGAGACCAACCAGATGCCGCGGAGTGAGACACGTGGCGGCCGGGTCGGTGTAGACCCCGCCCCGGCAGCAAGTGGATCCGGCGGTCAAGCCTAAGTGCTCGGGGGCCTTCACCGGGCATTGCACCCGCGCAAATAACCTGAAAGGGCCTTGGGCTCCCGAGAGTCCAAGGCTCAGGAATCGAGGGAGCGCTCGGGGCCCCTTCCCCGAGCGCCTGGCGTCCCCGAGAGGCGTGGGGCCTAGGGAGTGCTCGGGATGTCCCCCCGAGCATTCCTCCTGGAGCTCCCCCCGTAAGGGGCCCCGAGCGACCCTCCAACGAGTGCTCCCCGAGCGCTCGAGGTCGCCCGGGGGCAGCCTGGGATAGCTGGCGCCCCTCCCAGTTGAAGGAGCTGCTCGGGGTCGGAGTGCTCGGGGTCGTCAGGTCCCCCTGTGGGGCCCTCCTCTGGGCACGTCATCGAACGGTTAGCTTCTCCAGCAAGCCTCAGCCCTGGCAGAGGCATTTAATGCCCGTCATTTCGACAAGGAAACCTAAGCCCGGTGAGGGCATGATGACGGTCAGGCCGGGCACCACCCGCTTAGGCGAAAGCCCCGTTGGCTATCGCCCCTGCCAAATGATGGGTCCGACTGACAGGTCTGTTGACCGACCGGGCGTGCCGCACCGCCCGCCCCTGTCGCTGTCAACCTTTCTGCCCCTTGGGTCGCGTCACCGCGCGCGCTCCGGTGCGCGGGTTCGGTCGCTGACGCCCGGGGTCCAGGAGCGGATGTCTCAGCAACTCTGTCAGAAGAAGCCCGGTAAGTCTTCGTTCGCGGGTCCCGCCGAGCATAAAGATGTCAGAATCCCTGTCCAGAGGCGCGGCGAGGAGGCGTCCGGCACAGAAATCGGCGCCGTGCATTAAATGAAGGGCGTGGGCAGCCCTGTAGCGCCCACGTCGCCAGCAGTACCCTCTGGCCGCTGTGGTAACCCCCCGGGTATATAAGGGGAGGACCAAGGCCATGCAAAGGGAGAGAGAATTCTTAGTTGGTGAATTGAGCAATTGGAGAACTCTAGGGTTAGATCTCTTGGAGAGAACTCCTCTTGTAAGAAAAAAGCCTATGTAATTTCGGATAGATCAATACACACACACACCGAAGCAGGACGTAGGGTTTTACACCTCCAGGTGGCCCGAAACCTGGGTAAATCCTTTGCGTCTCCTGCATCAGATCCACCCTCTCCACGATCCATCACCGCTCACAAGAGAAACTCTACTGCGCCCCCGGCCGAATCCCAAAGGGGGTCCAACCGGACCACCGCTAGAGGCGTCTCTACGCCGACACACCTGATTAAAACTTTTACTAAAATTATGTTCCTGCTAAACCCTAAAGGAAGGCAAGCTAAAAACTTTCTGCTCTTGTTCCTCCTCCCTTTTCCTAGTCGGTGTAACCTAGACCGACACTCCCAGCTAAGTACCCACATGGTACCTTTTGGAAAATTGAAGCATATATATGCCTTGAATCTTTTTCGAATGACGTGATTTTCTGCCGTCTACCTCGCCAAGTCCTATCATGAGTATGTGCACATATATACCGCTTGTATATATATGCATATACGCAAAACCCTCCCCCGACACACATACATGGTATACGCAAAACCCTAACTCAATATTCCATGTGATCTCTTAGACTCCAACAAATCCAAATAAATTATGAGAACTTCCTAACATCCATATCAACTCCAATATAAAATAATGTAGAGTTGTGCAGTGCAAATATTTCAAACCATTTCAAATTCAAGTTTGAAGCAGTTTTGAGCTTTGAACTACAACCCCTGTAAATAAAACCAGAAAAATCCCACAAAAATTCTTGGAGGTACTCCTTGACCCCAGGACTCCAAATATGCAAAAATATCCTTTCCTTCAGTTTAAAATATTTTGAATTCTTTCAAATCCCTTTCTTCTACCTATTTGAAACTTAGCATGAAATCCTTCCAAATCCTCTCTAGAAAATTCTGGATAAATTATGGGAACTTCCCATCTGGATGTAAAGCCCATTTCCATGCTCAGCTCCCTTTGTCCAATTCAAAAATTCCAAGTAATTTCAAAATTGGCGTTCGAGCTGATTTTGAATCTAATTCAAATTCTACTGTTTGAATTCTCAAAAAATTCTGGATAAATTATGGGAACTTCCCATCTGGATGTAAAGCCCATTTCCATGCTCAGCTCCCTTTGTCCAATTCAAAAATTCCAAGTAATTTCAAAATTGGCGTTCGAGCTGATTTTGAATCTAATTCAAATTCTACTGTTTGAATTCTCAAAAAAATTTGAAACTTCTTGTGGAACCTCCTTGGGTCATATTGGATCCATTTTTTTCCCATAAACCCTACCACCTCTATGCAAGTTTCTCTCTCGTTTTTGTTCTCAAATTTCAGTCTCCTTGCGTAGTTCTGCTCTCTGTCCATTTTCACTACCTGGTTGGACTGTTGCCATGCACATGCTTTGCCACCTTCCATTTGCAATAGTATTCGGTGCCCATCTTCTACTGCTTCTGTAGCACAGCCTAGTCACTTCCTTGCCTCTGTAACTCCTTTTGTTGCTCAACCAACTCCAACTACTGCTCCCTATTGCCACGCTAGTAGTGCACATTTATTCCTAGCAAGAAACGGTGCTTAACACCCTGTGTCTAGTGTTTACAGCAGGTCCAGCAGCAGCACCAATTCAGGGCCTAACTCCCAGAGCTCTACAGCATTAGGTATCTAACTCTGCTCCCTACTTCACACGAACAAGCTCTCCTCATTTATTCCATCTCATCAGCTCAATAAAGCCCAACCGAACTCCTCTCCTTAACTCCTCCCATGTCTATTAATTTGGTACTTTTTCTCTTTGCTTTAAAAACCAGCACGAGCTCCACCATTCCTCAGCATCACCCCCAGTTTCTCCACTGCTCTCCCTCCACACGAGCTCTCCTCCACGCCATTGAATTCCTGAGCTCCCCATTCTTTCACTTACTCTCACATCCAAGCTTCTCACTTCAAGTTCTTCCCGAGCTCCATCTTCCTCCCCCCCTAGATTTTCTTCACCTCTATAGCACCAGCCGAGCTGCCTAAGTTCTCCCTGCCACTCCAAATGCAAGCCATATCACCCAAGCCATAGCTCCCATTGCTTCTTTTTCTTCCAGAGCTTAGGCCCCAATTCTATTCTGCTCACCGAGCTCCATATTCCATTAGTCCCTGCTGCTCTCCTCCTCCTCCGTGCGGAGTAGTCACTGGAGCAAGCTCCTCCACCCCGCTCTCCCTCTTTAACTCCGGCCACCAGTCCCACCAAAGCAAACACAGCCGTCGGCGCTCCTGCCCTCCCCGCGCCGCCCATTCGTCGTTCGCCTCGGCCAGCGTCCCCAGAGCACCGCGTTCCCAAGGCAACGCGCCGTCGAATCCCTCCTCGAGGCACCCAATCGACGACGAGAATCCCCACAGCGCACCGCACAGGTCCACTCTCCGGTGGCCGGATTCATCTACGCTTGCTGCGCCCCAGCCGCCCCATTTCTTCTTCTGGATCCCCGTGGCCGAACCTCAAGCTTCCCCGCAGCTTACGCTACCTAGAGCGCTGCCACTCCAGCAGACCTTCTCAAAGCCAAGCCACCGCCTGCCGCCGGTGAGCCACGCCAGCAACGCTCCGGTGCACCACCTCCACTGGACTCCCTCCGCGGCTCCCTCCATTTCTTTCTCTGAGCGGCCTCCAGTAGCCCCTTCATTGCTCTGACTGCCAAGCACGCCGCCATCGCCAGGCCTCCATCCGTTTCCTAGTCGCTGGCATCGTCGTCCCCATTGGCCGCCGGTAAGCAGACGTGCGCACACATGAGCACATTAATTCCACTGTGGCAGCAGGAGGCATACTGGTTTAGAACCGGTAATAACCAGGCCAGGTGACCTCCTCCATTTTCCACGGCCCACAGCCCGTTAAGCAGAGGCGCATTCCTGAATTTACGCTTCCCCAATGGAAGGCGTAATCTTTACGATTAGTTTGTTCTTCATCCCCCAATTCCCGTTTCCTCAACCCGAAGACATTTTCGCGATTTACGCCTTCCATCAATGAAAACACGTTTCCTGTTTATTCCTAGTTCTGAACTGCTTTGTCTAATCAAAGGCGTATTTCTTCTCTGCGCCTTTGACGTCAGCCCTTCCCTTTCGGGCAGAGTTTCCCCTCTTCTATTTTCTTCTCCAGTAAATATTCGGAAGCCCATAACTTCCTTGTCACAACTCCGATTGAGCCCATTCTTTTTCCTATATACTTCTAAAATCAAAATCTATCTTCCCATACCAGTTTCATAATTTTTGTAATTATTTGAACTTCAAATTTAGATTCAAATCTAACATGACTTTAAAATACCTATCTCATCGAATATAGCCCTAGGTGACCAATTATTTCTTTCGGTAATATCTCAAAACCATGTGAGAAATTTTGAGTCCATTGTAACTTTAAAAATTAAAACCTTTATACAGTACTTCCATAAATGAGTAAGAAACCATAAAAACCCCATCTTCTTTAAATAAACACATCCTAGTGAATTACTCCAAAAGCTTTATTAATAAATTTCCCGATCATAATTCCACTCCAGACCCAACAAAATGAGATGAGAACCTAGAATATTCGAGTCCCAAAATGTTGTTGACCAAATTAGCTAGGGCTCCCAAATTTTACGAAGGATCCTTATTTCATGTGAAGGGAATTTCTTACCACCTCTTCAAACCCTAATAACACCTAAGTCTAGGACGCATGTGTTAAGAGTCCATGAATGTATGATTGATTCTTGTTTGGTTCTTCCTTGCATCGTTGATTAATTCGCCGTTCCTTCGACGTGTAGATACCGACGTTAGGAATTATCGCGCGAAGGAGTTTCAGACAACTGTCAAATCAGGTTCAAGACCGAACCGGACGCTACCTGCCAGGCAAGCATTCCCACTTTGATCATGTTGAATCCCATATGTGTGAAATTTAATTATTTTATTTGTGAAACTTGCATGCTATGTGGATATCAACGGTATTTTATGTAGACCTAGTTATACCCTATAGTTGCATATGACTTAGGTTGAAAATCTGACTCTTGTAAACCTAGACATATTAGTCGGTTGGTACTCGACCGACAATAGTAATAAGAATATAGGCATTAGCCATGCTTAGACCTGCTATAGTTAAAAACTAATTTTGTTACGGTTTATACGCACTCCTTTGAGATATGGGAAATAAAACCCTCGGATGGCATGTGCTTCCAAGGTGACTATTTTAAAAGAAATGTTTACCAAAACAAATAAAATGAAGAAGGATTTTGATTCGGGTAAGAATGGTAAGGGCAACCTGGGGCTGTAGAGTACCAAGAGGTAGCGTGGTCGTCGAGGACGAATATGGAGGCTTGCTCGAATCGATTAAGGACCGAGCCTAAGTGCCTCTAAACCAGTTCCTCACCTTACGTCCACATGGCATTTATGGGAAGGACTTGGCTTATTAACCCGGCAAGTACTAGAGTATGGACTCGTGGGAAGTAAGAAGTATGTGTTAGGTGGTTAAAGTCCTAGAGATCCACCATCGCCGGGCGTTTGGGTGTTGATGCGACACAAAGATGGGGAGTCCCATTTTTGGTCCGGGGACGCAAAAGTTGGGTTACCCACCTAGCGGTCCAGCTCTAGTATGGAAGCGCGGCGAAGGGTCTCGTTGTAATAACCCTAGTCGGCGCTCCTCGTGAAGATGTGCCTCATTTGGCCATGGCAACAAGGGCGGACTTACATCTTGTGGGGTAAAGCCGTACAACCTCTGCAGAGTGTTAAAAACTATTCGAATAGCCCGCGTCCTCGGTTATGGACATGAACTGCGTAAGGCCACACATTGGTTAAGACTGAGTTTTGTTTGTGAAAGTCTAGGAAAGGGACTAAGGACGTGGGCATGATGTATCCACAGAGAGCAATTTACGCTACACGGCCTGTAGCAAGGAATTGCCGGAGGAAGAGGCTAGCCGTACTACCCGGCGTAGTAACGGGCTGAGCATCGAGTTAAAGTAGTGATAGACGGAGCCTATCACTTGAGATGAGGAAAGGAGGTAGCCTAGGGGTCTACCTCAAGAGAAGTTTTATTGTTTTGATTGTTTTGGTTTACAAAACTGCTTTAGAATCTACTATTCTCGTATTTACAATTCGAAAACCTACATTTCCGC
>JAGXJF010004836.1:0-92484 GCA_019208055.1 Stipa capillata | reverse complement strand
AATCAGGATGTTACATCACCCGTCAGTGGAAGTAAGCACACTTTCACTGACGGGCCACTTTTAAATGCCCGTCAGTGGAGGTACACAATATGACATAGCGGTACACTTCCACTGACGGGCAGCTATTATGTGCCTGTCAGTGGAGTCTTATGACTATATAATGGGGACTTCACGAAATTTCACCCATCTCTCGCGCGTTCAATTTTCGAACCAGCCGCCCGAGCACCCCGCCCTAGCACCGCCGCCAGGCTGCCGCATCGCCGCCCGAGCCCCCGCGCCGCCGCCCCAAGCCCCCGCGCCGCCGCTCGAGCCCCCGCGCCGCCGCCAGATCCCTAGCGCCGGCGCCGACCTCCATCCTGTCCCGGTAAGCTCCTCCCCCACCGGTAGCTCCTCCTCTTCCTACCTTGCCTCGACCGGCTCCCTCGTTCTTGGTTCAATTGATATTGCCATTTGTTTCAACTAACTACTACTCTTGCTCGGATTTCTCTCCTCTAGTTACAGCTCACTATGTGCTTAGAATCCTCTTTTTGGAATTTGTTCAGATTGCTGCAGCTAGTAGTATCACCACTGAAGTGTTATTTAGCTGTAGGTTAAGTTATTGGAGTCACGCACATTGTTCATTTTGGTGAACCATTGAGGCTATGACACCCACCATGCATCTCGTCCACCTGTGCATCCTCATGGACATCAGGGCTCCTATCCTGCTGGATGGAGTAGCTGCGCCTCAGCCTCCGACGTCGCCCCTGAGTCGCCAAGTCCCATCGAAGGCATCGCTGTAAGCTTTGTCACCACCATGAATCACTTGTATGAGGGCTCTAATTCACAGCATTGTGCGGATAACAATGGGTACCTTTATTATACAGGGGCCTACAAAATGCCACCTCACTATCCCTTTGCCCGGCGTGAAGAAGACGGTTGTACACGGCCTAGTCTTCCCAACAGTAGGGGGCGCGACATGCCACAACGTTGCTATACCTTCCCACATGGCGAGGGTGCACGTGGACCGCGTCGTCATTGAGTTCAGTGATGTCGCAGTCCCTGAAGAGGATGTCACGAAGCAAGGAGACTGCAAGGGGTACTACATCCTGTGGCCGAAGAGCCAGATAACTATCGCCGGGGTGTCCTCTCCTAGTATGTCAACCATCCCCTCTCCATCAACCGGAGCCGGCCTGTCTCTGCTCGGCCTGTGCAGTACGCCCGTTTCATTCGATGATCGGGACGACGATCTTGCCGAGCAGCAACACATGACAATCCTTCCATCCCAGCAGGAGGAGCAACCCAAGACAGACTCGCCGTCCCATGAAAGGCGGTCCAAGCATCACCATGACCCGAAGGCAGCAGGAAAGAGGGCAGAGACAGGCCGGCTACTCGTTGTGAGGACACGGAGAACCCTAACCTGTCGGGGAGCATGTCGGGGACAGGCGCCGATCGGAGATGTCGAGGCAGTCGGGAACAGGGAGGCGGCGCTCGGGGACTCGGCGATAGGGAGGCGGTGACCGGAGATGTCGAAGTGGCCCTCGGGGAGGCGGAGGCTACAGAAATTCGGGCGAGGCGGCGCGCGCGAAGCTGAAATGTTTTGGTGAAGGGAAGGGATGACCTAGTTACTAGTTATACCCAGGCCTGCCATCGCACACGGTCACGTACCTCCGCCCGTGTGCGATGAGAGCCACATCGCACACGGGTCCTTACTCTTAACCGTCTGCGAAGTGCTCACATATGGGTAGCTGGTAATGTCCGTGTGCGATGTGGATCACATCGCACACGGGCAGATTTGGATACCCGTGTGCGATGTGACTCACATCGCACATGGGTTTTGGTCGACTCAACCGTGTGCGATGTGATCGTGGCCCGTAGCACGAAGAGTCGCCCCTATAAACCGCCGCCTCTTCGGTTTCCCATCTTCATTCCTATAAGCCGCGCCTCCTGCTCTGTATTTCATTCCTCCAAACGCCACCTCTAGCCACCTCCTCGATCTTCTTGTTCACAATGGCCGCTGCAGGAAGCTCTCGGTGAAGCGGAAGCGCGAGGAGTCGCCCATCCACGAGGACCGCGTGCAGATGACCATGGATATCTCCCGCGCCACTGCCAGGGCACTGGAGTTGGCCGAGTTTGGACCCACCGACGACACCCTTCTCTGTGCGTACAACGCCGACCCCATCAATTACTCCGGTGCATACGCCGTCCGGTGTATCCTAGAAAAGAAGTTTCCGCGGCACCTCAGATTTCTCCTCGAAGCTCACCACCAGCCGGGGCGTACACTCGTTCGCTGCAGGAACAAAAAAATCATCCAGCGCCTCCATGCGAAGTGCTTCCGGTGGGGTGCCGAGATGGTGAGCTTCTACATAGTTGCTAATGTCGCCGCCCTGACGCCTGACCCTGTGGATGAAGATCTGCTGCTGGAGTTGATTTAGATAGTTTTTATTTCCCTTTGCTTTTGTTAGGCTTTTGTTTCCCTAGTACATCATGTGTATACTAGGCTTTTGTTATGCAACGTAATGTTTACTCTTCACAACAACCGGCAGAGGCCTTTTGTTATGTAATGTCTTGTTAATCGGTGTTGGAAATGTCTTGTTAATCTGTGTTGGAAATGTCTTGTTAATCTGCGTTCAAAATGTCTACTTTCTGGTTGCAAATCACATAGCACACGGTCAGACGCTCTGCCCGTGTGCGATGTGGGGCACATCACATACGGGCTCCAGTTTCTGACCGTGTGCGATGTGACCCAGACCACGTCGCACACGGGCTTAAGGTATTCACCGTGTGTGATGTAGGTCACATCACACACGGGTTATAGGAGTTCACCGTTTGCGATGTAGTCACATCGCACACGGGCTTGTGGTGTTCACCGTGTGCGATGTGACTCCTGTAACAGATTATGTACGCATTTGAAATGAATATCAGAATAAAAATTCTGCGATGACTCCACAAGATAATTTACTAACTTCAACCGATTGCATATCAAAATGAGTATCAGATTCAAAAATTCTGCGATGACTTTTCGAAACATAATTTGCTAACTTCAACCGATAACATATTCAAACTGAATATCAGATTCAAAATGGATTCATTCCATCTGTACTCATTGTGAATCTTACATTCCTTGGGTCATCGCCGAAGGTTGGGTACTTCGCATCGATTCTTCTCCACTGGGCAGCATCAGCCGGGTGTCTCATCTTTCCGTCATTCTTACATCCCTCTGCATGCCAACGCATCAGCTTTGCTTCCTTCGGGTTTGCAAATAAATGCTTCAACTGAGAAATTACAGGCAAGTACCACACAACCTTATTAGGGACTCCCGTCTTGATCTCATCATTAGCCCTGTCTTTGTCTTTTGTAAACTTACGCTTGTATTGAGGAGCTTTGCATATCGTACATGAACGCAAATCTTTGTATTCATTGCGATAAAGCATACAGTCATTCTTACATGCGTGTATCTTCTGTACTTCTAGTCCCATGGGGCAAATCACCTTCTTGGCTTCGTAGATGTTTTTTGGCAACTTATTTTCATCTGGAAGCATGTCTGCAAAAAGACCCAACATCGGTCTCTCGGTGTCTTCCATCAAGCCCATGAATTCCCTGTATTCTGCATCATCATGGTTGCTCTCGAAATCATGAATCATTTGTTGCAGATTTGGAATAGCAGTATCATCGCCATCGAAATCGCAATCATCTTCATTTTCTACATGCATGACCGGCTCTTCATCGTGCTTGGTCCAACATGTATATCCCGTCTTGAAACCCCTCCGAAAAAATGTTCTTCGATCACTCTTGGGTCCTCCCACAGTCTAGAGTTTTCACATTCAACACATGGACAGAAAATCAGCAATTCCCCCTTATTCCTCATGTCTGCCTCAGCGACTTTCATGAAACCAATGATGCCACTGATATATGCTCGACTTGTATGACTCTCAGACATCCAACCTCGATCCATCTACAGGATTTCAATAATAGGAAAACTACATGGCATGATTTTGCTAGCACTGCATGCAGAATATCCGACATAAAAATTAACCGAAGGATGACTTGATGTGTGGATTATATGCGTACTCTGTCTTTGTTAGCAGAGCTCACATACAGCCGCCCCGGCCCCGGCCCGCCACTGCCTCTACCGCCGCAGCTGCCGCCCACCGCCACTCCAATTAGCCGCCGTGTGCCACCCCTCCCGCCCTTACAACAAGGCACCGTTCCCGCGTGCTCAAACTGGAGCGTTTAGGTCGAGCTCGGTACTGATACACACGGGTTATCAAAATTAACCGTCACCGATACTTGCGACATCGCACATGGTCATCAAACAAAATCCGTCACTGATGGAGGCTACCTATGAAAAAGTTTAAGAATTTCTAGAACAACATATCACACATGGTCGCCCGAAAAAAGCGTGTGCGATGTGGCTCCACATTGCACACGGTTCCCACGATTTAACCGTGTGCGATGTACCATCGACACATCGCACACGGTATCTTTGAAATAACCGTGTGCGATGTGGGGCACATCGCACACGGGCCTGAAATGTGACCCGTCTGTGATGTGCATGTTTCCTGGCTTCATCAGTTCATTTCGCTTGCCACCTCTGAAAAGCAGAATAACATCCCCGCATGCACAGGACAATATATATCACAAGCATCCACAACACAAATTAATGAATTTTCTGCATGTCAATTCCACATCTCAAATTTGGCAAGTCCACATCTCAACCATATATATGTACAACACATTCGACATCGCACAAGTTGCTAAAGAATTTTGCACATCTCAGTTTCATATGGAAACGAACTACCTAGGGCTTGGTTCATGGGTACAAAGTGCTAGCTAGAGTGTTCACACACTGACATGAAATGGACTCACTAGAATGCGATGACGCATTAGAATGCGACATCTGTGCGTGCACCTCCTCTTAGGCTCGGGCTTCATCCTGACCTCTGATCGAAGCACACAATCATGTTAGTCACAATTCACAATTTAGCACGGTATAATCAGCGTATAACAAAGTACAGAGGTTCGGAAGGTAATACCTAGAGGAAGGCGTCTGATACGTCACGTAGTTTTCTTGTGCAGTGTAACCGCAACAGAGCGTCATCACCATTGTGACATTGCGTTTACACTGCACAAGACACTCTCTCCAAAAGAAGTGTCTTGTGCAGTGTAGCGCAATGTCACAAACGTGACGGAGAACGGTGGCCTCCACCGGCGCTGGCGCTGCTGCAAGGCGGAGGAGCGGTCGTCGGCCTCGAGGAAGAGGCGGCGACCGGATCCGGGCTCGGGGGGCTCGGGGAGGAGGCGGCAGCGGCCACAGTGCATTTGCGAAAGAAAGCTAGGGTTCGAACGTAGCGAAAATGACTAGGTCCCGCATTTATACACAGAAGAAGTTTAGTTGATATCGCACACGGGTTATCAAAATTAACCGTCACCGATACTTACCACATCGCACACCGTTCCAACAAAGTAACCATGTGCGATGCGAGTGAAATAACCGTGTGCGATGTGAGGCACATCGCACATGGTATATATGAAATAACCGTGTGCGATTTGAGGCACATCGCACACGGTTATTAGAAAATACCCGTGTGCGATGTTCCTCACATGGTTTTCTCAGAACAAACCGTGTGCGATGTGCCTCACATCGCACACGGCCCAGTTTGCCATGGCACATCACACATGGGACTGAAATGCTGACCGTCTATGATGTTCACATTGGTGACGGGTTTCGACCAACCGTGTGCGATGAGGGGTCTTAAAAGACCTGTTCTGTACTAGTGTGTGAATTTGATGGGTAAGAGCATAGATAAGTGCACAATTTTTGTGAAGGATTGGAAAACTGAATGCTATTTGAAAGATTTCCTGACTGCTGCCTAGCCGGACCCTCCGGATTTAGGCTGGACTGTCCCGGATGAATCCGGACTATCCGGGCTATTCAAAATAGATCTGGCCTTCGGAGTGAATGGGTAGATTGCAGTCAACAAATCCTCATTCAAGAGATTCATACTATGTCCAACTAGGAGAAAACAACTACCCTAGCCCTATTTGCATGAAATCCATTGATTGGCTAAAAGAAACTTTGGGATTCCATGAGATTTATCCGAGGATGATCCCATCTTTCCAGAACTCAGCGAGGATGGGCTAAGGCAACTCCGGTGGGGTTGATTTCCAGAGATGGCTTCAAATCGGAGAAGAGAACGTGAAGAACTTGCTGATGATGTTGAAGAGGAGGAAGAGTTATTCAATCCGGAGAAGATCCGGAGGCTCTGGACGGTCGGAGTCCTCCCCGGAGAGTCTGGACGGCGGCGACGGCATAGGAGGTGTTTGTTTGTGTTGGGGCAAAAAGGTGGGGGAGTTAAAAGATAACTCCCCGATCTAGGGTTTTATGCCCACTAGACTATATCCGGACTGTCCGGATTTTGCCTGGACAGTCCAGGCTCCCGGACACTCCGGGATATTTCCGGAGGGTCCAGGTGACCAAGTCTGGACGCTCCGGCCCAAATCCGGACTATCCGACCTTTTCGAAAACAGGATTTCGACGAGTTTCAAGAACATTTGTGCATAAGATTTGAATGAGATTAGATGAGATATTCAAAGAGATAGCACTAGGGTGACCTTATATACTCTTACCACATCCAATGATCAACAACAAATCAACTAAAACAACATTTGGATGTGATTTAAGTAAAATTTTATATTTGTTTGTGGTTTTTTATCGTTTTGGAGTTTTTTTTTATGTGTCTGTTTTTTTTTTTTTTTATATTTTGTTTAATTTGTGATTTTTTGTTTTGAATTCTTTAATTTTTTGAATTTGTTTTTTTTTTGTATTTTTATGTTTTTTGTATTTTTTTATATTTTTTAATTTTATTTTTGTCTAATTAATTGTGTTTTTCTGTTTTGTGTGTTTTGTTATTTTTTTCTTTTTGTTTTTTTGTATTTTTTGTTGTTTGTTTTATGTATATATGTTTTGGTTTTGGTGTGTGTGTGTGTTTTTTGTGTTTTTTTTTATTTTGTTCTGATTTTTTGTTTTGTGTTGCTTTTTTTTTTTATGTTTTTTGTGTGTTGTCTTTATATCGTATTGTTGTGTCTCTCTATTATTTTGTTTTATTTTTATTTATTTTTTATATTTTGTTATTGTGTTTTATATATGTTAATATATATGTTTTCTTTTTATGTTTTATATGTTTGTTTTTTATTTTTTATATTTATATATTTTGTTATTTTTTTTATATAATAATATTTTTTGGTATTTATTTTGTTTTTTCTGTTTATTATTATTGTATATTTTCTGTATATATATATAATATGTATATTATTCTATTTTTGATCTATTGTAAATGTGTATATTTTGTATGTCTGTTTTTTGTGTATATGTCTTTATATGTCATATATATTTAATGTATTTTTTTTAATATAATATTTTTGTTTTATCTATTTTTTTATTATGTATTTATATATTTTTATGTGTGTTTTATTTTGTATATATATATTTTTTTATTCTGTCTTATTTTATTTTTATATCTTTTATATGTGTGTTTTTTTTTGTTTTTATATTTTTATATGTTTTAATAATTATATAATGTGTATTTTTTAATATATTTTATTTTTTATTATCTTTATTTATTTTTATATATATCTATATTTTATATAAATAAATTTTTATTTATATTTTATATATATGTTTTAATGTATTATTTGTTTATTTATATCTATTTTATATATATATATATGATTTTTTTATAAATTTTATTTTTATTTTGTATTTTTTCTTTTTTTATTTTTTATATTCTCTGTATATTTTGTTTTTTATTTTTATGTATATCTTTTTGTTTTGTCATATATGTGTTTTTATTATCTATGTCTTTTATTTTTATAATGTTTTCTGTTTTTTTTATATATATTATCTTTTTTTTTTTTTTTTTCTTTTTTTATTTATTTCTTTTTTTTTTTTTTTTTTTTTTTTTTTTTATTTTTTTTTTTTTAATTTTTTTTTTTTTTTTTTTTTTTTTTATTTTTTTTTTTTTTTTTATTTATTTTTTTTATCATTTTTTTTGTTGGTATTTTTTTTTTATTTTTTTTTTTTTTTTTTTTATTTTTTTATTTTATTTTTTTTTATTTCTTATTTTTTTTTTTTTATTGGGTTTTGTATTATTTTTTTTTATTTTTTTTTAATCTTTAATTTTTTTTTTTTTTCTTTTTTTTTTTTTTTTATTTTTTTTTTTTTATTCATTTTTTTATTTTGTTATATATTTTTTTCTTTTTTTTTATTTTTGTTTTTTTTTTTTTTTTTTTTTTTTTTTTTTTTTAGTCTCTTTTTTATTATTTTTTTTTATTTTATGTTTGTTTTTTTTTAAATGTTTTTTTATATTTTTTTTTTTTTTTTTTTTTTTTTTAAAATTTTAAGAGAAAATAGACAGTAAAATCCATGAGAGGCTAGTTTTGGTTTGAAATGAGAAACACATCGAACATGAATTAAAAAGAAATTTTGTGGTGTTTCCACCATGTATGAGTCAATGTAGGCACTAAAATCACATATTCATCTGAGAATAGGACTTCCGTATGCGAAGACTCAATTTTTATATAGAGATGTGTCATAATATTAACAATTTTGACACTCCCCCTAAAGCACCAAATCATCAAGGCATGATATATATATATGTGCATATGCAAGAGTCAAGCCAAGTTTCTAGAATCAATGATATTAAGTTCATTCCTTAACTCACAAAACCTATGCTCATTTAGGGGTTTGGTAAAGATATCCGCTAATTGTTTTTCGGTCCTTACATGACTTATTTCTATATCTCCCTTTGCAAAATGATCCCTAAGAAAATGATGACGGATGTCTATATGCTTGGTTCGGGAATGTTGGACGGGATTATTGGCAATTTTTATTGCACTTTCATTATCATATAATAGAGGCACTTTTCCCATATTTATCCCATAGTCTTTCAATATCTGTCTCATCCATAACAATTGAGCACAACAACTCCCAGCGGAGATATATTCAGCTTCGGCGGTGGATAGGGCTATTGAGTTTTGTTTCTTAGAGGCCCACGAAACTAGTGATCTACCAAGGAATTGACATGTTCCGGGGGTGCTCTTTCTATCAACTTTGCAACCTGCATAATCCGAATCTGAATATCCAATAAGATCAAAGCTAGAACCCTTAGGATACCTAAGCCCTAAGTTTGAGGAATGAACAAGATATCCTAGAATTCTTTTAACCGCCACTAAATAACACTCCTTGGGTACGGCTTGAAACCTTGCACACATACATACACTAAGCATGATGTCAGGTCTAGATGCACAAAGGTAAAGCAAAGACCCAATCATGGAGCGATATACCTTTTGATCTACCGAATTTCCATCAATGTTGAGTCGAGATGGCCATTTGTTTGCATGGGGGTTCAAATGGGTTTGGCACTCTCCATGTCAAACCTTTTCATGTCTTTGACGTATTTGGTTTGACATATGAATGTCCCCTCCTTGAGTTGCTTGATTTGGAATCCGAGAAAGAATGCAACTCCCCCATCATTGACATCTCGAATTTTCTAGCCATCATCTTACCAAAGTTTTTACTGAAAGTTTTGTTAGTAGAGCCAAATATAATATCATCAACGTAAATTTGGCATACAAATAAATCATCATCTACTTTCTTAGTCAATAATGTGGTATGACTTTTCCAACTTCAAACCCTTTCTTGACTAGAAAATCCCTAAGGCACTCATACCATGCTCTACGGGCTTGTTTTAACCCATAAAGTGCCTTATGGAGTTTATAGACATGAATAGGGAATTTGGAATCTTCAAAACCTAGTGGTTGTTCAACTAACACAAGTTCACTAATGGGTCCATTTAAAAAGGCACTTTTTACATCCATTTGATATAATTAAAACCATGATGAGATGCAAAAGCAAGCAATATGCATATGGTTTCTAAGTGGGCAACGGGGGCATAGGTCTCACCAAAGTCCAAACCTTCGACTTGGGTGAAACCTTGTGCCACTAACCTTGCCTTGTTTTGGATAACTTGTCCATCCTCATCTTGCTTGTTCCGGAAGACCCATTTTGTTCTTATGATGTTTTGCTTAGGCCTTTCAACCAAGGACCAAACCTTGTTGCGGGTGAAGTTGTTGAGCTCCTCATGCATTGCATTCACCCAATCCAGATCATTGAGCGCTTCTTGGACCTTAACGGGTTCAACACAAGAAACGAAGGAGTAGTACTCACAAAAATTAGCAACACGAGAGCAAGTCGTTACCCCTTTGTTCATATCTCCGAGAATGTTGTTAATGGGGTGAGCCCGTTGAACACATTGATGAACCCTTGGATGGAGCGGAGCTTGCGATGTTCCAATTCCTTCTACTTGCTCAAATGATCCACTTGAGTCTTGAATGGAGTTAGGTGGCTCAACTTGCATTGATTGAGTTTGGGTTTCTTGAGTCTCTATATTCTCCGTTGGTTTGATCTCTCCAAGAGATAGAGTCTTGATTGCTTGTGAAGGATCGGTGTCACCTACATCATTTAGATCTATTTGCTCTACTTGAGACTGTTAGATTCATCAAATTGCACATCACATGACTCTTCAACACAACCGGAGGTTTTGTTGAAGACTCGGTAAGTGTGCGAGTTTGATCCATATCCTAATAGAAGGCCTTCATCACATTTAGGTGCAAATTTTGACAATCTATTTTTCTTGCTGAGAATAAAACACTTGCTACCAAAGACTCGAAAATAAGAGATGTTCAGCTTATCTTTGGTGATGAGTTCATATGGAGTTTTCTTCAAGATGCGGTGGAGATATAACCGGTTGGTAGCATGGCAAGCAGTGTTGACGCTTCTGCCCAAAAGCGATCCGATGTCTTGTATTCATCCAACATCGTTCTTGCCATTTCTATCAAGGTCTGATTCTTCCTTTCCGCCATGCCGTTTTGTTGAGGGGTGTAGGGTGATGAGAACTCATGTTTAATCCCCTCTTCATCAAGATATTCTTCAACTTGCGTGTTTTTGAACTCCGTCCCATTATCACTCCGGATATTCTTGATCTTGAGTTTGAACTCATTTTGAGCACGCTTTGCAAACTTCTTGAACTTCTTTTGCGTGTCACCTTTATCACTCAAGAAAAATACCCAAGTATATCTAGAATAATCATCAACAATGACAAGATCATATTTATTACCTCCAATGCTAATGTAAGCAATGGGTCCGAAGAGATCCATATGTAGGACTTCTAATGGTCTTGAAGTCATCATTATATTCTTCGTGGGATGATGAGCTCCAACTTGCTTCCTGGCTTGACATGAGCTACAAATTCTATTCTTATCAAAAGTGACACCCATTAGTCCTAAAACGTGTTCGTCTTTTAGAAGTTTGGTCAAATTCCTCATACCAACATGAGCTAGTCGGCGATGCCATAACCAACCCATGCTAGATTTAGCCGTCAAGCAAGTCTCACGGCGAGATTTATCCGAGGAAATCCACAAGATAAAGCTTGCCTTTCATGTGACCCTTGAAGACTATCGAGGAATCGTCTCTTCTAAAGATGGTCACGTCAACATCAGTAAATAGACAATTAAACCCTAGTGTACATAATTGAGTTACGGAAAGCAAATTGTAATTGAGAGACTTGACAAGTAGCACATTTGAAATGGATAAGTCATTTGAGATTTGAGATTGCTACTTTACCAAGTCCCATTACCTTTCCTTTGGTATCATCGCCGAAAATGATATTTTTCATGAGGGGATCCTTCACTTGTCAATTGTGAGAACATACTCACTTCTCCGGTCATGTGATTAGTGCAACCACTATCAATCACCCAACTTCTTCCACCGGAGGAGTAGTCCTACAAAACAAGTTTATTTTTTTGATTTAGGTGCCCATTTTTGCATGGGTCCTTGCACGTTAGTCACAAGAATTTTGGGCACCCAAATGGTGCTCTTTTTAAGCCCGCTATTCCTAGGTCCAACGTACTTAGCATGGATGTTTCCATCTTTGCCTTTCCTTAGGACATAGGAGGCATCAAAAGATCCATCACCAAATGTCTTACTCATTTGACGCTTCTTCGTCTCATGGCCATTGAAATGGAGTGTTTCCACTTGCTTACCTTTGCCATGCACAAACTTCATTTTAGGATATTGTTGAGGCAACCAAGCTTTGCCATTTTCATGAATTTGTGGAGTGAATCCAAGTCCTTCATGGTTGAAATTTTCAACTTGGTTGCTCAACAATTCCTTGAGGGCCTTACTACCCTTGTGACATTTCAATAAATTAACCAAAATGAAGTTGAGACTTTAGTTTAGCATTTTCAATTTTTAATTCTTCATTGTTGATGTTTGAGTTAGTGACACATTTTGAGCATGGCACATGTATATGATCAATTGACAACATTGTCAAACAAATTCTTAGTTTTGAGATAACCAAGTTCTAATTGAGCATAATCTTCTTTTAAACATTCATTGGTTCTCTCAAGTTTCTTCTTAGTAGCTTTGTTATCATTAACAATCTTTATCATTGCATCACTTTTTAATCTTTCTTTAGTTAGTTCCTTCTCAAGATTAATATTCTTCTCTTTTTCATAAATAAGAAATTCTTCTTTTTTATCTAGAGTATCCATTTGCTTATCTATTGTATCTTCAAGAGCATCAATAGTGGTTAACAAATGAGATATTTTAATCATGGTTTTTTTATCAAGTGAGGTACTCATATCATCATCAAGCAAGTCATCCTCACTATCATTATCGATATCACTACCACGATTTAATAATGCAAGAGAAGACTTTTTGAGAGATGATACCTTGGACCCTTTTGCCATAAGACAAATGGGCGATTCGTCATCACTTGAATTATCGAAGAGTGATTTTGGTGGTGGAGAGGCTTCAATGGCTATTCCGGAAATATCATCATCATCTTCACTTGAGGAGGAGTCGGAGTCAAAATTCCATTCTTCACCAATATGTTCTTGAGCCTTGTAGTATCTTTTGGAGAACTTGCTCTTCTTGTGGACTTCCTTCTTCTTGAACCTCTTATCTTTCTTCTCATTTTTGTCTCCTTTCTTGTTGGGACAACTTGCAATGAAGTGGTCGAATTCACCACATTCAGAGCAAGCTCTCTCCGGCCTTCTTGTCTTGGTCTTGCCGAAGCTTTTCCATTTGTCACCTCTATGACCAAAACCGCTCATCCTCAACAGTTTCCCAAACCTTTTGATGAATAGAGCCATCTCTTGCATCCTTGTTGAAGTTTCTCCATTTAATTTTCTTCTTCATCTTCACTTGAGCTTTCTTCAACAACTTGCTTGGCCTTCAAAGCTATGTCATTTTCTTTGAACTTGAGCTTGGCTTTGTGAGGGCACGGATCTCATGAGCTTCTTTGTCCGTTAGGTCATGAGCAAGGATGCGCCGAAGGACATCATGTGGAGTTAGCGCATTGAAGTTGTCCTTCTCCCGAATGAGTGTGACTAAAGTCCGATTCTTGGGAGCAATAGCTCGAAGCATCTTCTTGACAACGTAGTTGTCAGTCATCTCTTTGCTTCCAAGACCCTTGATTTCATTGACTAGATTGTTGAGACGGGTATACATCTCGCTCGGTGTCTCTTGATCTCCCATCACAAACCGATCAAACTTCCCTTTCAACAATTCTAGCCTTGACTCACGGACGGTAGAGGTACCTTAATGAATCTCTATGAGAGTCATCCAAATTTCTTTGGCACTCTCAAGAGAGCACACCCGGTTAAACCCATCTCCACTCAATGCTCCAAAAATGGCGTTGATAGCTTGAGCATTGTAGTGGATGAGTCTATCTTCATCGGCCGTAGGGTTGTCCTCATCTACTACAATATAGTCACTTTGCACTATTCGCCAAATGGTGGGATTAAGAGATATCAAATGCATTTTCATCTTATGTTTCCAAGAGGCATAGTGAGTACCATCAAAATAGGGTACTCTACCGGATGATCCACCATAAGAATGAGTATTGTAAACATTTGGAGGAGGAACATTTTGATACGAATGAGCACTACCAGTAGCACATCCACTACCCACTCCCAAATCTTCATGCAACATCTTAGGCTCTCTAGGCAGTGAAGCCCTAATGAGAGAGACCTTGCTCTAATACCAATTAAAGGATCAAGATGTCGGCCTAGAGGGGAGGGGTGAATAGGCGACTAAACAATTTTAATACAATGTTAATCAAATCTTTTACTTTTGCGGAATTAAGCTTGATTGATTAGCAAAGATGGCAATACTCAATATGAGTCATCAAATATACTAAGTAAAATAAATATGAGCAATATAAAAATACTTGCAAAGTAAGTGCGGAATTGAATGAGCAAGAGAGACAAAGATTTGTTGCCGAAGTTCGGATTCTTGGGGGAATCCTACGACTCAGTTTAGGTAGCTCGATCACACGTGATCAAGAGCTGGCTCCCTCTCAAGCCTTTATCCCTCGAGGACGCTCTTGCGTCTCCTCGACTTCTTCTGGCTGATTCTTTCCTCTCAGAGGCGAATCCCAGCCTTCACAAACTTCTTGAGGCTCACCACAAGGATGGGAGCTCTCAAGGACTCCTAACCGTCTAGGAGACCCCAATCTCCAAGAAAAATGAGCTTGATGAACACTTGGAGATGAACTCAGCGCGTTGCTTGGATTGGATCTCAAATCACTCAAGTTTTTCTCTTCCTCTCAAAGTCTCTCACTTGGTGCTTGGAGGAGTGGAGAAATGCTCTAAAGAGTGCTGGAAATGAGTTGGGCAAAGAGTTCCCCTTGCTTTGGGCAAGGGGGCTTATATAGAGGCTCCCTCAAAAACTAGCCGTTTGAAGGAATCTGGCAAAATCCGGACTGTCCGAATTTGGCCCGGACTGTCCGGATTTTCAAATCCAACAGCTATCAGTCGAGGTGGCAGAGGCCCGGATTGTCTGGATTTTTTTCGAACCCTTCGGGCGCCCGGACTGTCCGGGCTGAGGCCCGAATTTCTTCTGGACAGGCCAAACCCCCAGTCGGACTGTCTGGGCTGAGGTCTGGATTTCCTCTGGATAGGCCGGACCCCCTGCCGGACTGTCCGGGCTGAGGTCTGGATTTCGGCTGAGAGGTAGGGTTAGGGTTTTTCTGGGAGCTTTTTCCGGCGACAACAGCTTTTGTTTGGTGAAGGTTTTCCTCGACCATGTTCATCAAGCCCCTCTTAATAGTACGGTGTTCCTAGACTCAATGTGACTTTCGTCACTTAAATACTAAAAACCACATCTAGGAGATTTACCGTCTTTTCCCTTTTTCTTTTGAGGGCTCACCGATGCTCCTCTATTTCATCCGTTGAGGACTAAACCTGTTTACATGCTTACAAGCGGTCATTAGTCCTCTAATCATTTGTCATTAACCACCAAAACACATTTAGGGGCCTAGATGCATTTTCACCCTCATTTTCCTACTTGCAGGATATGGCATCATTGCTTGAATTACTTAAGCCACGGTATGACGACAAGTGCCAGTGTTGGCTTGCGGGTGGCGTTGACATTCCACATACCTTCAATCTTAGGGGACCTAGGACATACTGGGATTTAGACGAGCGGTTTGTTCCATGTCTCCAGGGGAGTGGACTTCTGCCATTTGCTAGGATGCTATCCATAGGCCGCTCTTTCACTCTGGACGCATCTCTTTTGTCCGCTCTAGTCGATAGTTGGAGACCTAAGACTCACACTTTCCACTTTTGTTGGGGAGAGATGATGGTGACTTTTCAGGATGTGTCCATGATCACTGGTTTGCCCAACAGAGGAGAGGCAGTTGTTCCACCACCTAGGAGAGTTGACTGGAGGGAGCACTTGGGTGCGAGGTTTGGTGTTGAGATATCCAGAATAGACAAGGGTGTCGTCGCATGAGGTGTCCCTCTCCACTGGCTTAGGAAGTTTGAGACATGCCTAGAAGGGGCCTCTGATAAGATTGCGAGGACCCACCTTGTTGTGTACCTGTTGTTCCTCTTTGGTTGGCACATGTTTCTGACTTTACATGGTAACGTATTTTATCCAAACTACATCCACATAGCTGAGACTTTGGCTGATGTCCTGCTCGATGCCATCCCCAGTACAGCTAGGGATCTACAGTGCTCTGTGCTCTATACCGGGGTTTGTGCGACGCCTCACAGCATGGGAAGGCCAAAGAACTAATACTAAATCTTTGTCACACCTTGTTTTAGTTGTGGTCTTGGGAGCACTTCCCCGTTGGACGGCCACAAGTCATGGATCCGGTCCACCCATACCCCGTAGGCGACGAATACAGCGGTGGCCCCACTATGGGCACTCGGTGGACATACACCACACTAGCATGGGCTCAGGAAGTGTCAGCCCAGTGCTACGTGTTCTACCACCAGGAGTTCGAGATGTTGCATCAATATGGCATCATATGGTTCCCTTGGACAGAAGATCATATAAATAGTGTCGCACCTGTAGGGTTGTCCAGTCAGCGCTTCATGGATAGGCAGCTTTGGTTGACAATGGTCTCTTCCAAGAGGTCCCCCCTCTAGCTAACAGAGAGCTCGCGACCAAAGTTCATGAGTAAGTCACAATCTAACTTTATAAATATTTACATTTATGTAGGCTGCTCTTTGTACTAACCTTTTTTCGTGTCATATTTGTAACACAGGCAGGAGAGGAAAGGCAGAAAGGACGACAATTGGAGGAAGGTGCAGCGCGTATGGAAGGACACATGGGATAACAGGGCTCCACTTCATCTGTGTGCACAATTATGTAACAGTGGATGATTACAGTATGAAGTTATATGCAGGCTCTACGACGAGCGAACATATGATGAATATTTATGGTTGTATGTGCCGAGGATGCACACTAGGCTTACTTCTACTCGACCAGAGAGACCAGCTTCTGTCACGCATTCAGAGCAACTACAGATAGGGATGGATCGACACAAAGCTTCGGTTCGTGATGACACAGTAAGAAATCGTATCAATTGTGAGTTAGGAATTTCAATCCTCAAGTACATGATGATTTTTTGATGCAGTTCGATAGGGTGTTGTGCATCCAGGATACTGCCGCCTCCATCATTCGCACAAGCCATAATCAGGACCCCTCCCTTATATGGAAGGTGAAGCAAATGTACGAAGATGCGAAGGGCATTTTGAAGAATTTGAGATGCGGTTGGTCGGATGACATAATACCGGGTGCTTTCAACATGCCGGAGCAGAGGTCCGCATGTCCAAGTGAGGCATGATCAAGCCTGGCGCGTCCAAGTAAGGCACGACCAAGTCAGACCCGCACTTCACGTTTGGCTTCTAGACGTAGAGATCGAGAGGTTTGTTTTTTCAAACATTGGAGGTTAACTTAATCATACTGATGTTAACTTGACCCTAACAAGAGAGACCTTGCTCTGATACCAATTAAAGGATCAAGATGTCGGTCTAGAGGGGAGGGGTGAATAGGCAACTAAACAATTTTATAAAACTTTAATCAAATCTTTCAATTTGGCGGAATTAAGCTTGATTGATTAGCAAGGATGACTATATCTAGTATGAGTAATCAAATATACCAAGCAAGACAAATATGAGCAATATAAAGATACTTGGAAAGTAAGTGTGGAATTGAATAAATGAGGAAGACAATGATTTGTTGCCGGAGTTCGGATCCTTGGGAAATTCTATGTCTCTGTTTGGGAAGCTCGATCACACGTGATCAAGAGCCGGCTTCCTCTCAAGCCTTTATCCCTCGAGGATGCTCTTGCGTCTCCTCGACTTCTTCTTAGTGATTCTTTCCTCGCAGAGGCGAATCTCGGCCTTCACAAACTTCTTGAGGCTCACCACAACGATGAGAGCTCTCAAGGACTCCTAACCGTCTAGAAGATCCCAATCTTCAAGAGAAATGAGCTTGATGAACACTTGGAGATGAACTCAACGCGTCGCTTGGGTTGATTCTCCTCCTCACAAAGTTTCTCTCTTGGTGCTTGGAGGAGTGGAGAAATGCTCTAGAGAATGCAGGAAATGAAGTGGGCAAAGAGTTCCCCTTGCTTTGAGCAAGGGGGCGTATATAGAGGCTCCCTCAAAAACTAGTCGTTTGAGAGAGTCTGCCCAAGTCCGGGCTGTCCGAATTTGGGCCGGACCCTCCGAATTTTCAAATCCAAAGGCTATCGGTTGAGGTGGCAGAGGGAATCTTTTGGGCGAAGACAAGCCCGGACTATCCGGATGAATCTCTAGGTGCCCAGACTGTCCGGGGTGAGGTCCGGGCAGTCCAGTACTGATCTAGACTCTCAGCCGGACTGTCCGGGGTGAGGTCCGGGCAGTCCAGTACTGATCCGGACTGGATCTCCTCTGGACTGGCCGGACCCCCAACCGGACTGTCCGAGCTGAGGTCAGGATCTCCTCTGGACTGGCCGGACCGATTTCTACAGGGAGTTAGGATTAGGGTTTTTTCTGGGAGCTTTTGGCGACAAAGACTTTTGCTCGGCAAAGGCACTCCTCGACCATGTTCATCAAGCCCCTCTTTATAGCTCCTATACTCAATGTGACTTGCGTCACTAGAGAACAAAAACTACTCCTTGGAGATTTACCATCTTTTTTTTCTCTTTTTCTTTTGAGGGGTCGTCGATACCTCCCTTCCTTTATTCGTTGAGGACTAAACCTGTTCATATGCTTGCACGTGGTCATTAGCTCTCTAACTATTTGTCATTAATCACCAAAACATAGTTTAGGGGCCTAGATGCACTTTCAGAAAGTTTAAATTTAACGGACCCACTCTTTGCTTAAATTTAATCTTACGCATTTAACTACGATAATTTTTTTGCAGACGGTACACCGCGTCAATTTACCGATGGATGATAATGTCTTTACCGTGCAGAATCCATATTTTCATTCAAATATTTAGTACCAATCCCTCGTTGAAGGACCTGATTACGAGGGTGGTTTGTCTTGCGATATGGCGGAGGGGTCTCAGTGCCATCACTGGATAGACAATTTGTTTCAAGCTGACGAGCTTCATTACAGCCAGATTCCTACAAAGCCAGATCCTACGCAAGACAGTCAACAAACTCCACCCTACAATCTCCAGACCAACCCAACACCGCAGTTTGTTTATTTCTATTTAATATGTAACGTTATTCTCCTTTGTGGTATTTTTATTAAATATGTAACCTTGTACCCTTTGTTTATTTCACTAGAACCATATGTCATTGTCCTCTACGTGGTATGCATATTTTCTATACTAAATATTTAGGCATCATCAACTAGCGTACTGACTTGACAACACACTACGTCAACTATTACCGACTTGACCACACATTGCCACAACTTGTACCAACATTACTACATAGGGATCAATGATTCATAGTAGATTAACATACTAATAGCCAAATCCACATTACATAGGTACATTAATAATACTAATAGCCAACACAACTTCGATAGACATGACATAGGTAAAACAACGACCTCACATGAAGTCATCTTCGCTATCACTTGCGAAGAGCCCTGGACGGGAGCCTTGAAATAATAGATCTTCGAAAAGTCCTCATCACTACTACACTCGTTCGGCCCCTTGCTCGATGAACTCATCGCGCCTTTATCCTTTGATGATCCTGCTTGTTTCTTACTTGTTCCGGGATGTTTTGTCAACGGAGGAAGTCCACAAATCCTCCTTTCGTCTTCTTCAAATGTTGTCTTAATTAAATGCCTCCTACTAGCACAGTAGTCTCCCCAGATAAGCTCCATATCTCCAAAGTGACAGCTCTCTTTGTTTAGTAACCCTGCATCCTCTGGATGTGTCTACATGTCGATAATCTCATTTAACAAACAAACACAACACCAGAAAGTTAAACACTTTTCTATGAGCGGATATGCAGCATACTAACTCTTATGTGCTGACTTTATTGAGATTCTGAAATAGTTATGGTGAGATTCTGAAAATCATCTTTCTTGACCCTTGCCTCGGGAAGTTTTTTAAGTTCAGTTCCCCTCTCCCACCTGTTGTGTAACTCTCGAATACGCTTGCGTACCTGCTTGTAGGTCAGTGCGGGGAAACCATATTTTGGTAATGCCTCTGCAATCACGCACATACGAACTTTCTCCCAAATTTGTGAATGAAGAAGTTTACGTTCCGTCTTCGTTTGCAATGTAGCTCGAAGAACTAAAAAGTCCATAAATGGGGTCCATACAGGATCTGGAACATCTACGGATTTGCAACAAAAGCAAATGTAAAAAAAAACCCCATCTTACATACCGTAATGTTCCTATTATACCAGCATGTAAGTAAATTGAATGTTGAGGAACTACTCCCGTCCATCGATGCCCAGCCTTTCTTCTTCTCCTCTCAAACTCTCTACTGGAGAAGCTTAATTGTTTCTTCCGAATCTCAGAGATGAATGTGTGACAAGCTCCACAGGGGAAGGACACGCATTTATAGAGGGGAGGGTGTACACTAATATAGCTCGTATGGATTTGACCACACACTGCACCACCTGTTGCTGACTTCACCACATGCCGCGACAGGTCATACCGATTTGACCGAACCATGTGACCACACATTGCGTGACTCGTCATTTCATTATTAATCCCTCACTTTTGTTTTTGTAACATAATCCTTCTCCTCTATTTACACTATTTATTTTTTATTCTCTTCATTTTCTTTTCCTTTTACCATTATTCTCTTCTCCTTGTTAAAATGAGGAATCAAATCAAATTAACCTAAATGATTCACTGTTCATGGCTCAAAAAAATATTCCAAAACCGAATGGGGCGAGGCCAGCAATCGCGGCCAGTGGAGGCGATGGGCCTCAAGTCGTGCCAGCGCCGAGCGGCCTACAGTCACGGCCACTAAACACGATGGGCCAGGCCTCGTGCACAGCCGACGCGATGGCCTACTATCGTGGCCCGCAGGAGTGGCAGTGCCCTGTCACGCGGGCTGCCTCACTGTCGTGCCAGCCGAGCGCGACTGGACGGCGTTGCCGTCGCTCACCGCGATTGGTGGCACGCGGCGCCTGTCGGGCCCGTCGCGCGGTTAGATCTGGCGATACGCTCGGAGAAGGGCCAGATTTGGTTTTGACCACATTCCTAGGGCCATTGTGCCATTTTTCCTTACTCTTAGCCTCCCATTGCCACTTTTTATTGGGCACTACCCGAGCAAGTTCTACCTTCACTTTATCAACTAAGAGGTGAGCTCCTTCCAATCAACTAAGAGGTGAGCTCCTTCCACTCGAACTAGCCACATCTTCCTGTCCCCTTTAACATTTTGTAAGGAGGCACTCAGGAAGTGATAAAACCCCTGCCCATCCATAGCCACACCACACAAATTCGTGGACAGTTTTGCAATCTTGAGAAGAGGACATTTTGACGCGACATGATCATGCCATTCGCATAAATCACAAACCATTGTGACACAATGATGTTCATCATGGCCACTGCCCTAACAACGTGAACAAACAATCCCTCCTTCACCTCTGACATGATTCGCGGCACTTGATTCGCCGGCATGAACCTCTGTTCTCCCTTGCAACTCCTGATCAAACATCACGGGAGAAGCATTAGCAGAAGGCCGATTCAGCGTGCCGGCCACAGATGGTGGCTTCTGCAACTCTTGCCGAACCAACTGCAGCACTGACCACACCACCTGCCACCACTGTTGCCACAAAAACAGCCGCGAGCACGCCCGCCGCGTCCAAGTCCTCTGAAACTGCCATGGCCACCCCCGCTGTAGCCCGTATTGAACTGGCCGGCGAAACCCACCTCGTCAATGGACTACCTAGTCGGTGGGTGGTATGGGTCGCGGCCACTGCCGTAAGAGTGGTAGCCACCACCACGGCTAACAGTGCCGCCATACTGTTGCGCCCCGCCGAAATGATGCCCGCGACTGATGCCTCTGCAGCTGCCGCGGCCACCGCGGAAGACCGAAGCACGTCCACATAGGAACGGGTTGCCACCGATGGAGGTGCTCCTGGGGCTAGTGATGTAGCGCAGGATGAATTGTGCCTCACTATCCTTGCCCTAGCTTCAAATCTCGGGACGGGATGCTGATTGGATTGCGCTCTGATAGAAGAAAAGAGGCGCTGCCACCAGCGCATATGCAAAAACCTTGGCTCTAGGTGCTGACTGTGACCTGGTAATGAGGCATGGGCCAGCGCGCGCGAGTTGACGCCCCGAAGCGGCGCGGGACTGTTGCGAACAGATGTCTCCAACAGGGACGCATCGATTGATCAATTTCAGAACCGTCATTTACAGTTGCTAAATGTCTCTACAATCAATAACGGCCGTCCCTTGTTGATGTATATACATGTAACATTACTCAAGGAACTAATAAGAGAATCAATCATTCTAGTATCCAATTTAGTATCAATTTCCATTCTCAACACATTAACAGCACACAAAAAAAAGGAAGAGAAGATCAGAGAAAGGTGAGGATGCCTCGCCTCTTCACTTCGCTTCTCCTTCGCCTCCTCAGGGATGAACGCCGTCGCCATCGATTTGTTGCTCGTCGTCGCTGGCGCTTTGTTCCTCGCCATGGTCGCCGTCGCCCCAGTAATGGCTTCCATCGCCGCCACGCTGCTGCGGACCATGGTCGATGCCACCGCCGTCGCCACGGCCATGCTCGCCATGGCCCACGCCACCCAGTCGACCCTCGGCTCCTCGCTGGTCCAAGCGCTCCGACTGTGGTGTAGCCCGGCGGCAAGGCGACGTTTTCGGCGCGGCTCAACTCTGGCGAAAGGCGGCTGCTTTGGCCCGGCTCGGCTCCGGCTGAAGGGCAGCGCCAAGGCGGCGGTCAGCCTCCCGGCCCCGCCGTGCAACTCCTCTTCGGCGTCCGCCCGAACCTCCTTCGGCGGCGTCGACCAACCCATCACCGGCATCCCTCCTGCGCAGGGCACCGGCAATGGCGATGGTGCGGCCTTCGACGCGATGCGGCTCCGGCGGCGCCCGGCAGCGGCGGCCTTGGTGCAAGCAGCTCGGCACGATGCGGCCCTGGCGGCGCCCGGACCGGATGGGTGGATGTGGGGGTTAGGGTTAGGGAAACCTAACCGCCCCGCTGCCGCCGCCCTTTATGCCTCCCCTCCTCTGGTTGCGCGGTCCGCCACACCTCCCGCGCCTACCCACCCGGCCGCATGGGCCAAAAGGCTGCCTAGGCTGTGGCCCAGGTTATTTGGTCCACCGGCCTGCACCGGCCATTTTGTTGAAAACCCCCAGTCTTTTGGGTTTTTCACAAATTAGCCCCTGTGCTTATGTGTATTTACTTTTCCATACTGTTTTCTGTCAAGTTTTATTTTTCAGAAAACATGTAAATGTAAATATGTCATGTTCAATGTGTTTGCGTTATTGCAACCCCTATAACATGCACTTTTTACCTATGACTAGTATAATTTTGCAATTGAGATCGAATTTCTTGCAAAACTATATGGTAATTCACCTTAATTAAGCCCAAAATGCTTTCTAGCACAATTGGCTTAATTCAAGCAGAATTACTACGAAAAATTAACAAGTGACTACCTCATATTTATATTTGTGAATCACAAAGTAATGGATAAATGGGATCTACTGCTCAATTGCAGATTATCCACCATTACCGTTAATGTGCTCTTCCAAATATTCAAAATAAAGCATAACATAAGGTAATAGAAACCTAAGCATCTACTGACTCTCGTCAGATTATGCTATCTATTACTACAAGATCTACACCATAATTGGTGATTATCTTCAAAAGATTATGCTATATAACTTGAGGTCTACACTTCATATTTCAAGTCTTCACTTGAATTTTTCAAAATTTTGCACAATTATTACAACATAACCATGACGATACTTTGATTTACTCCTAAGTAAATTAATCGAATCTCTAGTTTTAATTCCATGTAGATCAAGATGGCCAAAGAATTTGAAGAGTTTGCGCTCGACGGTCACAACTATCCTACATGGGCAATGGATGTTAAAATCGCTTTGGCGTCTCGTGGGATTGCGGCGGCACTCAACTCTCCAGTTGAGGGCACACAACCGCTTCCAGAACATCAACAATATTCTGCTTTATACATTATAAGGCACCATATCCATCCGGACCTCAAATCCGAATACTTGATGGAAGAAAATCCACGCACATTATGGCAAGCACTTAAGACCAGATACGAACAGCAGAAAGCGGTTATCCTTCCCGAAGCAACTCATGATTGGGTCCAACTTCGACTTCAAGACTTCAAGTCCATTGGAGACTATAACCACGGTGTTCACAAGATCTGTTCTAAGTTGCGCTTCTGCGAGAAAGAACCCTCTGAGGCAGATAAGATTGAAAAAACCTTATCAACAATGCTTCCATCTGACCGGATCTTGCAGCACCAGTATCGCGCCAAAGAATTCCAACTTTACTCTGATCTTATACATGTACTCCTGCAAGCAGAAAAACATGATGAACTCACTCTGAGAAACCATCATCAGTGCAATGTAGGCGCAGCCCCGCTCCCAGAGGTACATTATAATACTCAGAATAACAATAAGTCCGCTGGCTTTTCCAAACACCAACAACAGAACTTTAAAGGAAAGCGTAAGTGAAACTGGAAGAAAAAGCCACGTGCCATGGATAAGGGGAAAGGCATTGAAAAGCCAAAATTTGACAAATCTCATGTATGTCAAAAGTGTGGATGCTACAAGCATTCCACCAAAAAGTGTCGCACCCCTCGACACCTTGTTGATCTATACCTACAATTTGTGGGATGCAAGAAACAAGCTCAAGGATATAAGTTTGAAGCACACTTCAACCTTTAGACTGACAAGTCCAAGGAAATTAGTTGATCCACTACAGTTCTTCCAGAACCCCAGGACAACAAGCATCTCCAACAATCCGACAATCCACTGAACACGCAGAACATGATCATTGAATTCGCTTCGAATGACATGTTTGGTGACTTCGAATAAGTCCCTCCACTCTGTCAATGTTATCATAACATCTATATGATATTATTATGTTGTAATAAGTTAATTGACATGTTGTCGTTATATTATTTTAAAGACAATATTGTAGTAATTATATGTTGTAGACATATATTGTATATTACAGTATTGTAAAAGTACTCATGTATCTAAATACATTTGTATGTATTCTATATATCTGATCAAGAATTTCATACTAAATTCTTCATTTCTATATATAGATTTCTACGGGAGTCAATCCGATGGAGGAGGAAATGTGCCTTGTGGACAGTGGTACCACAAACTCTATTCTTAGGGAATTAAAATATTTCCAAAATCTTACTAAGAGACAAGGAGAAATTTTAACAATCGCCGGACGCGATGCTGTAATTGTTGGCTCAGGTCGGGCCATAATTACTCTCCCTATGGGTACTCAAGTAACAATCGAGGATGCTTTGCTATACCCCGATTCAACTCGTACCCTACTCAGTTATAGAGATATCCGTCAGAATGGTTTCCATCTCGAAACCCATGACGACAACAAAGAGGAATATCTCCTCTTAACCAAAAACAACGGATATAGCAAGCAAGTACTTGAAAAAATTCCCTCTTTAACGTCCGGATTATACTACACATACATCAAACCCATAGTACATGTTGCATACAAGGTAATTTTTCAGAATGTTGATGCATTCCAAACTTGGCATGATCGCCTTGGTCATCCCGGGATAGGGATGATGAGAAAAATTATCAGCAATTGCATTGGTCACAACTTGAATAATGCTAAACTTCCTCAACATTCGGATTTCATTTACACCGCATGTGCAACTGGAAAGTTAATATTAAGGCCCTCATACATTAAGATTAACGTGGAACCACTCAACTTCCTTGAACGCATTCAAGGAGACATCTGTGGTCCCATACAACCATTATCTGGACCTTTTCGGTACTTTATGGTTTTAATTGACGCATCAACTCGATGGTCACATGTGTGCCTTCTCTCCACATGAAACCATGCTTTCGCAAAGATTATGAATCAAATTATTAAATTAAAGGCTCATTATCCTGAGCACTGAATCCAATCCATTCGCATGGATAATGCTGTGAAATTCTCTTCTAGAGCTTTCAATGATTATTGCATGGCTCTGGGGATAGAAGTCCAACATTCAGTACCATATGTCCATACACAAAATGGTTTAGCCGAATCACTCATCAAGAGAAAGAAACTCTCTAAAACTGTAAATGAAACTCAAACTCCTCAACCCAGCTCAAGAGTGCACTCAAATCTAGAAGCTGAGACATCGGAAAATCCTGACATGATCATATTGGGAAATCACGATCAGTCACCAAAGGATAATGAAATTTCCACCAATTACATTGATTCTGAAGAATCATATAACCGTAAGACTACGATTGTCGACAATTACTTCTCCACAAAGATTGCAAACAACCTCCAATCTGATCCAGATCCCAAGACCATGGCAGAGTGTCAAAAACACTCGGACTGGAATCAGTGGAAGGAAGCAATCCAAGCAGAGATAGCTTCGCTCAATAAAAGAGAGGTATTTACAAAAGCAATACCTACTCCTCCCAATGTTTTCCCTGTGGGATTCAAATGGGTATTCGTCCGGAAACGGAATGAAAACAATGAAGTGGTGAGATACAAAGCGAGGCTCGTAGCACAAGGGTTCACGCAGAGACCCGGCATTGATTTCAACGAAACATACTCTCCAGTAATGAGTGGAATAACCTTCCGATACCTAATATCACTGGCAATACAAAATTATCTATCTATGCAGTTGATGGATGTAGTGACTGCATATCTTTATGGGTCACTTGATTCGGATATATACATGAAAGTTCCCGATGGAATCCCACTTTCGAATCAAAGCGCTAAACGCAACATGTATTGTGTAAAACTTAACAAGTCATTATACGGCTTGAAGCAATCGGGTCGAATGTGGTACAATCGACTCAGCGAATTCCTTATTCAAAAGGGATACACGAATAACGATGATTGCCCGTGCGTGTTCATAAAGAAATCCCTGAACGGATTTGCATCATATCCGTGTATGTAGATGATTTGAACATCATTGGCAACACACAAGATATTGATGAGGCACGTAATCATCTAAAGACGGAATTTGAGATGAAGGATTTAGGCAAAACTAAATTTTGCTTAGGGCTACAAATTGAGCACCTTCACTCTGAAATTTTGGTACACCAAGCTGCTTATATCCAAAAGATCTTAGAGAAATTTAATATGGAAAAATCTTATCCATCAAAGACTCCCATGGTTGTTCGATCTCTAGATGTAGAGAAAGATCCTTTCAGACCAAGGGAAGATGGAGAAGATATATTGGGATCTGAGTTCCCATATCTTAGTGTTGTTGGAGCTCTTATGTATCTTGCAAACTACACCAGGCCTGACATCGCATTTGCAGTAAACTTGTTAGCAAGACACAGCGCTACTCCAACTATACGTCATTGGACGGGAGTCAAGCAAGTCTTACGCTATCTCCAAGGTACTAAAAATTTAGGTCTATATTATCAATCTCACAAAAACAAAGATACAAATCTAATCGGATACATCGATGCTGGATACTTGTCTGATCCCCATAATGCTAGATCTCAGACCGGCTTTGTGTTCCTATATTGTGGAACGGTCATTTCATGGAAGTCTTCTAAACAGACTTTAGTGGCTATGTCCACGAATCATTTTGAAATTATTGCCCCATATGAAGCAACGCATGAATGCATGTGGCTTCGCAGAATGATAAACCACATACAACAGTCATGTGGTATTGGTTCTATTGAATCACCGACTATTATCTATGAAGATAATGCTACTTGTGTTACACAGATGCAAACAGGTTACATAAAGAGAAATATTACCAAACATATTGCCCCTAAGTTGTTTTATCCCCATGAATTACAACAAAGTGGGAAAATAAACATCTTGCAAACCAAATCATGTGATAACCTCGCTGATTTGTTCACTAAGTCTTTACCAAATTCAATGTTCCAGAAATTAGTTCATGGAATTGGTATGCGACGACTTCAAGATTTGCAAGAATCAGGGGGAGTTTCTCTCTGATCATTAACCTGTTCATACATCATATTGCACTATTTTCCCTTTATGAGTTTTCTCTCAAAGTTTTCTCATAAAAGGTTTTTAATGAGGTAATATCAACACAAGACTATATGTCGTATCTTCTATTTTCCCTATCAGGGTTTTTAAGGAGATATACAAGACATACCTATTGTTCTCTAAACTCACTTATAGATTTTTCCTTAACAGGTTTTTCTCATGTGAGTTAACAAAGAGACAATAACCATTATATGTTGTATTATTTTCTCCTTATTTTTTCACTGGGTTTAAAGGAGTTTTTCACAGCATATCAAACATCACTTCTCATATTTTTCCCATAGGGTTTTTAGAGAAGTTTTTTAGATGCTCTTCATATATATACAAAGGAGAAATTGATCAAGGGGGAGTGTTGCGAACAGACGTCTCCAATAGGGACGCATCGATTGATCAATTTCATAACCGTCATTTACAGTTGCTAAATGTCTCTACAATCAACAACTGCCGTCCCTTGTTGATGTATATATATGTAACATTACTCAAGGAATTAATAAGAGAATCAATCATTCCAGTATCCAATTCTGTATCAATTTCCATTCTCAACAGGGACAACACGACCCACCGCATCTGGTTGAATCCGAACCGAGCTCAGGCCCGCCCTGTGTGAATCGGGCAGCCGGAGCATGATTGGCGCCGGGACAAGCAGGGCCGACGGCAGCCGCACACTTCGCCGGTGATCAACTGCCAGCACATCCCCAAGGGTGAGCGATGGCGACGCACGGGGCGGAGGAACAGGCCCCTGGCATGGCCTCGTTGCGTCCGCAAGCCTAGCTCGCAAAGCACTCCGCTTGCCACCAGGACTAGAGCTCCTATGGCTCACCCACGTTGCCTGAGTCGCTCGGCTCCTCTGCAGACACAGAAGCAAAATGTGATAACACAGAATGACAAGGATTGGAAAATCTACCTCAACGTAGCCCATCTCCTGAGCTAGCGTTGGCAATGATATCCTTGATTTCGGCTTCATGCGCAAGAGCCAACTCCGGCGAGTGAACAACGGCGAATCCTCCTTCCCTCCTTTCCGATTCTCAAAAATGGAGAAGAAGATGCCAGGTTCCAATTCTTTGATCCGACCGCTGAACTCACCAAATGATGAACAAACGAGTATGGAACCCGGATCCCTTCTCTGAATAATCATAATCCTCACCATGAGCAACTTCTTGAAAAGGCTCTCGCTTCCGGCGACACCCTCGGAGGAAGTCCCGCTACTCAGCACCCGGGGGATCGAGAAAGCTGAACTCCCAGGGGGCGCCGCCGCCGACACTCCAGGCACAAGCGTAAGCCGCCACCGCCGCATCACAGGAGCCTCGGCAGTGCATGATATATGTGCCACTATTTTCTGCAGTGTTGTTCCAAAAAATATGCCACAAGCAGAGACTAATGGCCAGCACAGTGTAAACGTCAGAAAACGAAGCCCTGAACTCAACCCTGCTTGAGAGCCAGAATACGAACACACAATAACTCTTGGATCATACTAATAATACTATAAGATGAAGCTAAGTTTATACTACAATATCATTATGCATCACTCAATACGGCTAATGGAAAACGTAAAGGTATGAGCTACGACACCAAAGCATGCTACCGGAATTACCCCTCAAAGAAATGTTGTACATTGCCCTCAAGATATCCCTTTAAAAGCGAAGCACAATGTATTGTACCTAAAAAGAATTTTGATAGTTCTAGCACAAAGCTACAGAGACAGACACTTTGTACAGTACAAAAGCCACCCTTAAGTATTACCCAGCATTTAACACAATAATTTGAAACAGAAACGAAAGATGAATTTTTCCTATGATTGCTAGCCTGCAACCTAAGCGAAATATTGTTCAGCACATATGGTGTTCCTAATCGAATATGTAATACGAAATTTCCCTTGGAAAGATCTCATCTTTGAAAATCATCCTAGAGTTCCATTGTGTTGTTGGGCCTCGAGCCGCGCTGGTGTTGTTGCCGATCTTGCTGGGCCTCGTGATGATTGCTTTAGTATTTGTAGCTGCTGCAGCTGATCATCTGGAGCCCATTTGTTGCTGCGAACCGTTTGGCATATGAAGATCATTGATCTCACCAGCAGCAAGTTTAGTCGCTCGACCTCAGAATTCAGTGCTTCATTCAGGGACTGGACAGAAAATAATGAGATACACTAGTTAAATTAGTGAGTGAACAAGAGAAAGAAAAAAATATCATTTTAACTTTGGCCAAAATAGGGGTATTAACTCATTAATTAACATAATCATCAGTGGGAGCCAATGCATGAATCTCAAAAGTCAACATAACTCATGGCGGAAAACATTATATTCCACATTCAATTATAAAAATAAAACAGGTACATCAACACAACCTGTAGCAAATCAGTGGAAAATTCGTACTGAAATTGAAGTTAATAGCTGATCATCTGCCGAAGCCATGCTAGTTTCCATCATCGACGACCATCAGTCGCTCCGTTCGTGGCTGTCGCCTCCATGTTAAACTAACACTTCAGTCCTCTCTCCCCCTTCCTCTCTATATGCTGCCCCGGCTAAGTTTTGCTATATGGGTTGGTTCATTTGGAGCGAAATTCTGGTTCTGGAATAATCTTTCCCTAGCAGTAGCGATGTGATGGCTCGGTTATCTTACTTAGCTTTTTCTGAAAATTAGTATTTATACATAATGGCTGATGCTTCGATGAATGTTGTATATGTGACCTGATCTACTGCTCTTTTATGGGAATAACTGATGAATATGCTGGTATGACACTGACCTGTGATCGACTTGTCCGTATACATGAAGCCATGCATGATGCCTAAATGCACGGATGATGCGCGCATGTGCCCAAATTGATGACTCGTGAATATTGTGCACACGACGACACTAAGAGATGGAGCGATAGGCTGGAGATGCATTATATATACACATATGTTTCTATATCTATCTGTATCGTCGTCTTCCTGACGAAATTGATAGAAGGAGAATAGGTTTGGTTCGCGTTTGCTTTCGGCCTGTCAACTCGCGTTCGTCTGTATGTGCGCGTACGTCACTGGGTCGATCAGTGGGAGATAGGTTTGGAAGGATATAGGCTTCTTTGTTTTATGCTTCTCGATGACTCCCAGCATCCAAACTAACAAACAGTTGTACACACTTAATTGAAGACTATTGTAGGGATTGGACGTGTAAGGTGCACTTTAGCTGTCTTGTTTCGACGTCCGAATTAACCGAGCTACATACTTTGAACTTAATTCGTTTCCCGCTTCTTCCAAAAACACGTACTCCCTTCGTTCAAAAAATATAGAAACATATATTTTAAGATTAACTTAATTAATAATTAGTTTAATTATATATAAATTATTGATATTAAAATCAATAGCATTGAGAAATGCTTTTTATAGGAATCTAACTATATCAATTTTATATCACATAATCTACATATTTTTAAATAAAAATTTAGTTAAAAATAAATCTTAGGAAGCACGTGCACATTATATTTGGGCGGAAGGAGTATGCGTCGTGAAAATAAAAAGGAAAAATCTAGATACATATATAAGAAATAAGAAATTAATTTTTACTTTATGAATAACAATTAATGGAAACTACATAGAGATGATTGAAGGCAAGAACTGGTTTCTTCTCTCTTAGATTTCCTCTTCACACTACCTCAGGAAACACAACACTGACGAGCGCAAAAAGGCAGTCGCTGACGGGTTCCGGGCCCGTCAGTAGCCTCCTGTTAGTGAAGTTCTATTTTCACTGATGGGCGGAGGGCCCGTCAGTAGAGATATAACTTTACTGACGGATATAACTGCCCATCAATGCCAAAGACTTGCAGCGCTACCCGGGCGGCGTCCTGAGAGTACTTCACTGGCGGGCGTTGAACTTTCGCCCATCAGTGGTAACTATTTCCACTGATGGTTAAATAGACGGTGCCGTCAGTGGAAGTATTTTTATACATTTTTTAAACATATCTGAATAGACAATATGAAGCATATGTAGCAATTAATATCACAAAGATTAAGCATATATAGCATTCAATATCACAAATATTAAGCATATATAGCAATTAATATCACAAAATATTAAGTACACATATAAAAGCAAGTTTACAATGAATTAAACGACAAACAAATAAATTTAACAATGTTTATTTTCACTAGCCCTACTCTAGGTCTATGACGCTGGCTAGTACTTGTAGGGCGGCGGTAAGCGGGTAATTGGACTCACCGCGTAGAAATCACCGCTTGACCGAATGACTTCGTGTTGGATAACGTACGCGAAGGTCTTCTGGATCGGGCAAAGTCCTTCCTCCAGTTGTATTATCGTCGGCCAAGTGTGTATGAAATTATGAATGATCCTGGCTCCATTGCGGGCTGTGGGATATGACGAACGCGTCTATGTGAGTGAGACGTAGTACCCACATGTCACGCTACCTTCCGGCTGTTGCCTGCAGGGAAGTTAAATTTGTGGATCAGCTTTTGCTCTTGCATTTTGCTCCTCCCCCTCGCAAGTTGTATTCCCAAAAAGCGGCTTCCAGAACTTCCTTAATTCCTGAGTAGTCTCGCTGCACTGCTTTGGAATTCAAAATAGTATATCATTCTGAAGGCTTGTGGATGACAATGAGGATCCAGTGGTCGCTGCGTAAAAGGTAACGAATGAATATAAACAGACGGGGATACATCCTTAAGAAAAGCAAAACTAGGCACGGTAGTAAGTAACTTACGGGGGGTTGTAGGGCATGACTACGTAGTCCTTGTCCTTATGGTATATCAATGACTCAATGACAAAATTTATTAGGACCGGCTTAGCTTCTTGTACATAGTAGTCGTCATGATGACCGGATCCATTATCCAAAAGCGCAGTTGGGCAGATGCCTACACTCTTGGCTGGTGAAGCGCCACAGCCTGACGAGCATGGGTGTCGAGCCAGAGAGGTGAACACATGAAGATATCTTCAAATTGATATCAAAGGGTCATGCTATCTTGTCCAGGAAGAAACCGTAATCTTGGCACCTCGACCTTAAAGTGTAGCTCATAATCATCCCAATTCGTGCCGTCATCATGATTGTGTCATGGAAAAGTTTCATCTGTGCGGGCAACCTCTGCACCTCATCATCTAGGAGCAAGGGTCACCTGCCTCGTACACTACTCGTCAAGGCTTCTTGACAGTTTGGCAGATGTCTGGAAGGATAGGTTTTTTCTTGCTTTCTTGTTTGCCTCACTTCGTAGCGGTGTTCGCCCCGTTTGTGTGCTCTTTTTCTTTCCTTCCGGCTCTGGAGAGGAGGCCCTCTTACGTCCCGTCAATGCTTCGCCCACTGCGGCATGGAGCGTGCTTGGAGATAAGACCTTTTTTTCCTGCTGCTTCGAGTCATGGTGATGCTTGGAGCGCCTTTCACGGTTGCAGCGAGTCGTCTTTGGTGCTCCATCTCCTAGGACGGAAGGATCGTAGTGTGTTGCTGGCTCGGCAAGATTGTCGTCCCGATCATCAAACGAAAACGAGCGTACGGCACAGGCCGAGCAGAGACAGGCCAGCTCCGGTTGATGGAGAGGGGATGGTGACGTATTAGGAGAGGACACCCCGGGGATAACTATCTGACTCTTCGGCCATAGGATGTAATACTCTTTGCAGTCTCCTAACTTCGTGACATCCTCTTCAGGGGCGACATGGACTGCGATGTCACTGAACTCGGCGATGACGCGGTCCACTGCACCCTCGCATGTGGAGAGGTTATAGCAGCGTTGTGGCATGTCGCGCCCCCTATTGTTGGGAAGACTAGGCATGTGCAACCGTCTTCTTCACGGCGGGTAAAGGGATAGTGACGGTGGCATTTTGTGGGGCCTGCATAATAAACAATGTGTCCGTACCCATTGTTATCCGCACAATACTGTGAATTAGAGCCCTCAAAACAAGTGATTCAACGTGGCGACGAAGCTTACAGCGATGCTTCGACGGGACCTTGGCGGACTTGGGGGCGACATATCGGAGGTTGAGCGCAGCTACTCCATCCAGCAGGATAGGAGCACTGATGTCCATGAGGATGCACAGGGCGGACGAGATGCATCGCGGGACGTCGTAGCCTTGGACTCTAAAATGTTCCGCCACAGCTTGCTAGCCTACTGGGCTACCTTATCATCTCTTGCATAAGAGATGTTGTCTTCCTCATCCTCTAAGTGGGCAGCCTCACAGTCTTGAGGAAATACTTCATCCATATAGCCCCACTCCCAATCCCTCGGACACGCCCTGTCTTCTCCCTCGTTCTACAAGCCTTTGAGAGATGATCTTCCCACTCTCACTCTAGACGATTTTTGGAGCTATCAGGCTACTGGATAGCGGCCTCTGCAAGGGAAACGGCAAAGGTACGGGCCGTTACGTTATTAGAAGCACATAGTATATTTTAAGAAGACACTGGGTTTAGATTATACCAAATGTTCGGAAACCGCTTGAAGCTCGGGTCCGTGATAATTGGTGACCCAGTAGCTGGGTCAGAAACTGTGTGCACCCTCATCCAAATCTGGCACGTTCCTACTCGATATCGGCGAAAGGAACACGGTTTGCCAGTTGCTAGAGTTTATTATTTCCATTTGTAATATTTTGAACTGGACATCTCCATTTATGTCGTATTTGATGTGGATAATATTATGTTGTCCCACGAGTTTCCTGGGATTTTTGGACAAGCGAGGAGTGGTAGATTCTCGCGAGATTAGGGTTTGGAATGAATTGGAAATAAAAAGGTCGGGGCTGGAACTAGGGTTTCGGAGCGTGGCAGGGTGACGTAGAGGGTATGGAAACTCTCAGGAAATCTCATGCCTCTGCTCGGGACTACCGTTACAGGGTGCCGTGGGTGTATCGGCGTACAGATATATGTGTCGAGACGGATTTTGGAAGGAAAGTGGTAAGTGTCATGCCAGAGGGAAAGGTGCCCAGGCATGCTGATTGAAGTTTTGGGCGGGTTTCGCTTTAGGTTTTGTCGGTTTACGAGAGGGGCGAGATCAGAGTTGGGGTGTATACCCGTATATGGGTTTGTGTCGAGTAGGGTTTTGGATGTGAAAAGGGCTATGTCTTGTTAGGGTTTTGACGATTGTGCGAAAAGGGAATTTAGGGTTACCATATAGGGTGTTTATGTGTGTTGTGAATTGGGGTTTGTCGAGTTAGAATGACATAAGGTTATCATATGCGGTATATGTGTTGGGCCTTGGTTGGATGCACATGCTATCTAAAGTATGCCATGCCTCTAAGAATTCCGAGGAAATCCAAACGACAAAAAGGAGAGCTTGATCACATGTGGCGTATACGCGTATATATGACGAGCTGGGTGTTTGGTAAAAATATTTTAGTAAAAGCATAAAAGATCTCGCTTATTAGCATAAAAGTTTTTGTAAGCCCTAATTTTATGGGTTTGGAAAATCGGGATGTGACACACCATCCTCGGGAATCGACACTGCCCAGCCACGCCTCGTTAGATGCCTCTAGATCTACACCACGTAGCTCCGGAGGTGTGGCTTCCGCATTGGTCGACGATGGCCTCCCCCCACTAACGATGGTGGTGACTCTACCCACAAGATCTCTAGCCGGGGACCTCCACACCCATCCGATCTCTGGGTGGCGATGGTGGTGACTGGGAGGAGATCCAAGGGACCTCCTCCCAATCTCCACCTGGCAAGCGTGAGATGATCTCGGTGGCCGCCACCAAGTCTCGTCTCGGTCTCCACCACAAGCATCCTAGTGGCGAGATCTAGGTGACTGTAGGTAGTCGACCACAACAAGGAGTGGGAGGAGGCATTTGTGCAATAGCTAGCTCTGATGACACTGAGGTGAGATTTGAGTGGAGAATGAGGCCGGAGGAGGAGCATCTAACCGACAAGATCTGCGGCTTGAAGTGCTCAAATTCGACATGGCCCTCTTTCGTTGGCTAGATCCGTTAAGATCGTTCCTTGATTGTTTGTATATGTTTCAAAAGTGATTTTGTTTCCAACAGTATTATATATTTGTTGCTTCTGTTTGATGAAAACATGCAAACTAATTTGAATTAGATAGGAAACAAATTTTCATAATATCTAAAAATGATTTGTGTTAAATTTTGAATAAAATGAGTAAAATTGGAAATAAATTCCCACTTTGTTGGAAATATACCCCTATATCGATGAAAGCATTGGAATCAAATCTGAGTTATATTGGAAATAAGTATTCGTCGTGATGGCATCCTCCATCCGCACTACCAGACCTGGCGAGATCCTCCATGCCGCTGTCGCTGGCGCACACCAGATCCGCCATGGGACTAAAAACAAATTGCAATAGATACGGGAAACAATCTGCAATAATACCAGGAACGCGGCTGGTCGTGGGTCGCACCGACGAGTAGTGCCTTCACAACCCCAGCATTGTCACGTCTAGGCACACATTCAGGCGATGGCTCTGCCCCAACATTGCGGATGCCACCGCCGCCGCTGATTCGCCAAGGAGCTCGCGGTCGCTGGAGATCTAAGGAAGATGGGAGGAGCAATGGGATCACGAGGGCAGATGGCCGTGTTTGATCTGAGATTTTGTTTCGACAGCAAGCAAGGCATGATCGACACGATCACGATCCTATGATGTGTATTCATGTAAATTTTTGTTTAAATAGTACAATGAATTTATTGCAACATAGTTGATCTTGTTGCATGCCTGAGCCACACACGACGAGGAAATGTCTCCATTACACAAAAACTTTGTTCTACCACACATAAAAAATGTTTCTATTAGCGCGAAACACGTGTTTCCGTCGACAAGAAAAAATTGTTTCAATCAACAACAAAAATGTCTATCGCAGCATGACATGCTAACAAATCAGAGAGTGATTTTCTAGATTTTATTAGTTGGAAATAAATTGTCATTTATGGATTTGCTTCAAGAAAATACCGCAATTAATTTCCTCAAAATCATATGCATGTGGTGTATCGACGTATACACAGTTACACATTTTCCCTATGGTTACACTATTTGTTTCTTGTAAATTTAGTGTATCGTTAGATGGAAATAATCCATCTATTATTAGTAATCTACCGTCCATGGAAACTTCATCGACAGCCATGAAGTAGGCTGATGGAGCACATATGTCGGCATGCTGATTTGTAGCATACGCCAAAAATAATCTAAGTACATGACACATGTAGATGTGCAAGGAGCGGAGTAACATGTATACTTGTAAATTTTCATGATCGGAAGCCGACTAATTCTGCACCCTTTGCAGTAGAGACAAAAATAGTTGATTTATTAGACCACCAAACATGTTTCTTTTTTCATAGTACACATAAATGCTTGTTTTTTCATGAGCATTATGACGTGTCATTTGTACATTTACATGTGGTTTTTTGGAATATTTAGCATTGGAAGGTTTTTTGGAAATTTTTTCATCTTGGGAGCCACATGCTCTGAATAGCAGTTTCTATATATCCACAAGAAACTAATCTAGAATTCTCTCACAAGTTGTTCATCTGTCAAGGAAACTAGCCTTCAACCTATCTGGTCACAAGGGCAGGCATAGGCGATACATGCAGTGTATGATGGTGTATATCGTTAGCATGCCCTAGAATGTGGTGTAAAAGCCAATGGTGTAAACTCTTGACCATGGAAACACGTACAGCTATACATCACTGGTCCACACACTCCCTCCTGTCCTGTGCATTCCCCTACAAAGATGGAATCAATCACCAGCTGTACACACATTACACGCAGGCAGGTCTTCGTCCATGGTTATATTACTGTAGTAGTACTACTGGTCCTAGCTCGTTTCATCCAGCCCGAGACCCAGCGCCCCAGACCCCAGTACTGACAAGAACAACAGTGATCGAGAGAGAGACTGAGAGATGGGAAGATAGTCGATGGGTCCATGGCGACATGGAGCAATCCGTGTGAGCTCATGAGTCGTAACTTTCAAGGAAAGCAAACGACGAAGTCTATGCCAGCAGTAGCGCTACTAGAATTAACCAACCATTAGCAATGTGTACAATACCTTTGTCGTTAGTACACTATTTTGGCCCGATCCTACATTGCAATCAGCCCCGCAACACCTCCCTAACAACAATAAAATTGCCGTCGTTAACCTTTATCGGTCGGTGGTTCGAATTAATTCTGATCAGCGATTTTCTCAAGGATAAGATAAAGAGAATGTCTATTTCTCAGTTTGTCTAAAATTTTATTAAATCTCAGTCACTTTTTAGCTTTGGATCAAAATCCAACGACCCTCATCTCCACTAAAATAACGTACAAATTTATGGATAAAATACAGTAACTTTTTACTAAAATTACACACATCTAAAACTGTAATTTAGCTAAGGATGTGTACTTTTACAGACTAAAAATGTGCAGTAACTGTTCACTAAAATGCATACTTTTAGGACTGTAATTTTAGGCTAATGATGTGCAATTTTAGGTGACTGAGATTTACAAAAATTTCAGGCAACTGAGAATTAGCCAACACGTAAGATAATACTCGTTCTGTTCCAATAGACAAGTTACTGAAATTCACAAACAAGCCACCATAAGGCAGCGAGACCCTAATTTTTCCAATCTCTCTGATTGAGGTCACTACATGGGCATGAAGCCACGATCGGGGTGAGGCAGATTGCGGAAGTGAAGCGGCACAGCGGCGCGAGGATGGAGGTGCATATTTCATCTATACGCGGCGGCCGGATTTCCACTGCACTACCTTTACGCCGGTGCCGACGAGGACTTTTACCGCCACCCGGTCCATGATGGCTTTGCCACAGGCCAATCTGAGTAGCTGCCCAGTTAGTAGAACCCAAATTTGTTAGTCTTTCTTCCTTACGGATCCCTAATGCCCAGTGAATTCAAAATTTCGTTAACTGTGATATTCTCATCACGGACCCTTTCATCATCGGCACGGCATGACATGTTTGTACATTATCAGTTGTAACTAAGATAATCATTTACTGATTGAGGTAAAAGATGAGCAGAAACACAGTGAATGTCAATAAAGTAACTATATACTATAATTCACCTATAGTGTCGGTAGGAAAATTTAATTAGTTGCAAATTTACCATCTATTGACTATGATGTATGCTTTCCTAGATCTTATTACTGAAGTTCTACCCTATTGACCTGCAGAAAGTAACTGTACACTAAGATTTATAGAAGAACTGGAAGTGTGGTATAATGCAGAAAGTTCCTCTCCTGAAGTTCATGTCCTCGGAAAATATTGATGTCTGCTGGATATTATTCACTACATGATCAGGTTCACTCGAATAAGAGAACAGATATTGATGGACACTACTTCAAACTTCTTGGGACTCATTTCTTAAGATACGTTGAGGTCTATTTGCAGCTCAAAGAATTTTAAATCCAGCAGGTTGTAGTTTTGGCATTCCAAGCATATAAAGCAGTTCTGCTAATCTTACGCTACAAAAAGTTACACAATGTATAAAGTTCATTGTTAGTTGCAATGTTCTTTCTTTCTGAATGAGCTTTTCTTTGGCTCATAGATCTTCACAGCGATATTTTTGACAGTTGTTTTGATCTTTTCATGTTCGTGAGTATGATAATCTTTATACTTTGACTAAATCAATGATTATACCATATTCTATATAAGATTATTCTAAAGATTACTGGAACTAAAACTTTGACGCCATCTGCACTGGTGGAATTGAATAAGTGGTACCATTGCTCTGACTGCTTCTGTTACATCGAGAAATGAATGGTATGGTACTTAAGGTATTCCACTGTTGTCTACAACTTCTGGTGTATGGGATGGAACCACACTTTCTACGTCCTCATGCACTTGGTTTATTTTTATTGGGACCAATGGCATGAATATCCCCTGATTTAGTCTCATTTGGAAACATGCAGTACTATAGTTCATCTAGTCTTCCTAATAATTGATTGTGTGATCCACATATTTATTAATCCATCATCTCTAGTTTCCTGATAAATGATTATTGACACACAGATTTAATTTATCCATTAGATTGTTTCTTAAATATTCTGCTCAGCAGCAAATAAGTCGGAATAGTGAATTTGTGTATGATGCGATTACTGGAAAGACGATAAAAGGATAACTTATGAGTGATGATTGTGCTTGGGTCTTAACATTACGTGTTCATTGAAAATATATAGAAAGCATCTGTTGCCTGTTTTTTTGTTACTTAGAGACATGGGCAAAAATAAATTTTGGTGATAGCACCTATGTTTCCCTTATATCTATGTTATTTATTTTTATTTTTACCTTCACATATTAACATTGTTTTTTTTCAAGGCTCACAATGAAGTGAAGTAGATGTACACTACAAGCCTATCATTGATGAAAGAGTTGCCTCTTCACGAAGTCATCAACAGTGTGATGAAAGGGTCTTTTCCTGGTCAAGAATATTTTTAGTTGTAGAGTTAGTGTTCAATTTGGTCAGCCACCCTAGTGTGATGTGAACTTATTCTACATGCATGATCTAAATTTGTTTTACACTTTTAGTATTAGATGCCAAAGAACAAAGTCATTGACTCTAGTGGATAAATAAAAACATTGGTACTATAATTTGTCAATATTGTTATATTGTTACTGATATACCCATTAATTTGAAAAGTTGCACATAACTTATAGACGTCATTAATGCTCCTACTAGTGATGAAATTCGTGGTCGTAGAAAATAAGTGATGTTAAAGATCAATTAAACGTGTCGTTAATGATAATACCCTGAACTATGCAATATTTTTAGCAACAAAGTGGTCGTTTTATACAAAATTATAGTCGTATTACTTCAAATAACGGCGAACACCTGTCCGTGCTAGAAAAGTAACTAATGAAAATAGTAATACCTTAACGATGGCCGCCTAAAACATCACACTTTTGTGGTTGTTAAGACTTTTAACAACTACAACCACATAATTCATCCTCATACCCATTTCTCTAGCGGTTGCCAATGTTACTGTGCGGCATTGGCGTTTTGTACCATGCATCTTTCGACATTTTTCCTGGGCGTACCGTTCTGGTTGTCAATGGCCATCTTCTATTGATAGTCCTGCTGACAGAGACATCAACACACATGACATGTCAATTCATATCGATGTCTTTGTGCCGGCCAGATGAGCATACATTTGCAGGTGAACAGCTCTAGAGGAAGTGTCTGGCATGTTTCTCCACGACCTTGCGCGTTAGGCGTGATTGGTAGTCACGCTCACGCACAACGCAAAGGACATGCAGGATGAGAGTCTTTTGTGTTCCTTTGTTCTCCTTGACCTTTCGTTTTCATCGATTCCTTTTCACCCTTTCCTTTAGGCTTTCTAGCCGTGTTAGGGACTAAACTATATGTGAATAAAGCTGAATGATGCAATCAATCGAATGGTTATATGTCACTCGCCTTTTGTTGGGTCCTTCTATCTTTTCCACGGATAATAGACATTTAGCATTTGATAGACTTGTTGGTAGATCGATGTAGCCACCTTTTGACCCGTTTCCCTCATCTTTTTGACGTTCATAATGGACGAGTTGGGCTACTCTGTGACGTCTACGTGTGAATAGTCCACTAACCATATCCTGACAAGCTATATATGTTAGCAAAATAGCAGTCTACACATTGCAGGTGCAAGGTGGTGACAGTAATGAGACATGCACATCATTAGACGTCTCGTGTGTGACACACACAAGCCGTCCTTTCGTTTAGCTTTCCGTGGCTACGTGCTGCCTCTCCCAAACAACATATCCAGTGATACTAATTTTAGGTGATACTATAATACAACATATGATATCACTTTTTCAAAAAAATAATTCACAATATTGACACACATTATCTACCATGGCCACACAATTTTCAAGTCCATTTTCAATCCACAACTTGCGAAATAAAAAAGACAAATCATGCTGTGAATAGTACTAAATTCACATCTAGAGTGAATGATATCCAACTGGTCTATTATAAGTAGATTTTTCTTTCTGTTTCTGGGACTATGAGTCGTATTTAGATTTTGAAACTTCGTAGCATCGTGGATACTATAGTGTCAATGTTGTCAATTTGCTTTGAGATTTTTGTTATAACTTTTTTTAGAGGTGATACTGTGCGATGATATCACGTATCACCTAAGAAACGGTATCACTAGATACTCTCTCCCGTGTTCCCGTGAAATTAATTAAGCTTGCCCATATATGGTTTGGCAGATGATGACAACGTCAAATGTCCTGTGCGTAAAATAAGGCTGGTATAGATGGATATAGCACATGAAAATAATGTTGACGGTGGCCGACCTCTCTATACCTTTTTAAAATGGACGCACATACCACATGTGTATCTACTACATGTTAAGAAAGACAGTATACATATGAAACAAAGGAGACAACGGTCTCAAAATAGGCAAAAAGAACCTCAGGATGCTGAAAATACAGACACCAGTTCTTAATGCACATGGGTGCCACACTCCAAAGCTTCAGTGAACCTCCATTGGGACGGCATACAGAAGACGAGCACCTCATGGACTCTGAATCCACAAGATGGACAAGCCCATAGCCACAATAGGAGTTGAAAGCTACAGAAGAAGCCCACTGCGAGAGGTGAGAGCAGAAGACTAATGATGGACCTGAGGCCTCACTGAAGCTGTTAGCTGTAATCCAGCGCCGCCACACCAAAGGCTTGGAGAAGGACAAGCAAAAGGCAGTAACGCAAAAGGGACAACTGCATCAACAAACTCACTCGATTGAGGAGACACACCAACCTTACTGACCCGATCTTGTGCCGGAGGAAGCACCACTATGGCGAGGGAGTAAGATGGCTTTAGTTGGATCACGACAGGCGAGCCCAGACCTAACCCTAGTACAACGAAAATTACCATATATATACCGTGGAGCAATAGATCGAGATCCCCCTCACCTCCTGAGGCCACGAGGACGTCGAAGGCTCGGAGACTAGCAATCTCACCGTGGAGGTGGTGGCAATGGGGATTCGCCTCTAGGACTTGCCGCGCTTTGACGGGTGGAACCGCCCCTCCAATTCCTATTTCTCGAGTCGTTCGCCCTCTATATACTTGAGTACATCTAAAATTCATATTTACAGGTGTTCAGTGAAATGCTAACTAATACTGGAGAGCCTGGCTTAGGCTAACCTGGTTGCTTTATTGAGCCAAGTAAGGACATCAATTTTTTTCAGGGTAACCACCCTATTCGGTCCTAGAGCCATCCACGGTGAGGGAAAATATCCGTGTGGGCGAGTGGGTGATAAAATTTAAATTCTCTCTGCGACGTACCAGGGCTGCCACACACGGCAATGCTGCTTTCGGCGACGCACGGTCTTCCTTCCTTGTGTTCCATGGGATGCCAGGAGACCACAAAAATCACATCTCCCCTAAGAATATATCCTAAAGCATATCTCCCTATCCCTTTTTGAAATGTGAAGCATATCAACATATCATGCCACCTAGCTTGCTTTCACCCCTGTCAGTGTACTCACCGTATGTGAACACTAGCATGGCTGGATCGATGGGAAGGAAGAAAGAAATCAAGATAGCAGGGGGACCATGCACGCATGTATGATGATGATGGCAGATCACGATGGGCGGCGTTAAAGCAAGCTAGCTACCATACGTACGTCGAGTTGGTGAGTTCGTCACGGGTTAATTATGGTGTCCGCACGCGAATGGATCTGCGCGCCCTCTGATCTCATGTGGGATATCATGTTCATGGGCCAAGCCATTGCGGACTGCACGGCGCGGCTGAAATGAATGCTGCTTAGACCTGTCGCCGTGGATGGAGCCCGGCGGCGTCGCCATCATATGCCTGTCCTTATCGCACGATCCATTCGTTGATGGTCATAGATCTCTGCCCCCCGCAACTAATTCCGCAGACTGATTTCGCGTTGTCGTGCGCTTCTTTGTGAATGTGAATCATGGGCCGGCCTGCGGCTCCAAAAGGTTTTGCCTGCTCGCTGGCTGCCTGCCTGCCTCAGCTGCCTGCCCGGGTTGGCTATCGTGGCATCAATTGTGGGGTCCCAGGTGGTGACCCGGTATGACACTACGAGAGGTTTTGAAATTACTTTATTTTTGCCGGAATCTTTTTCAAAAGTTGGACGGCGAAAGATGTACGAACACAAAATATCCTCTGGATCGTGAATAGTGACATATATAGGGTCTACTCGCGATCATGTTCTTTTCCTAAAATACATACATGCATTCCAAAAACAGCACCTACAGGGCACTTTGAATCACAACGCAAGGATATACCCCTGAAATAAAATGATCACCGTAGGATATTCCAAGACAATGGGCTCACGACACTGGCGGCCCGCCTTCCAGGCCCAAGAGGAGATTCTCAACTTCGCATGGCTAGTGCACCTCGTGGTCTTGCTGCTTGTGATGGGGACATACCCGACCATTGTTTTTCATTAATTGCAATAGCTTGTTTTCCTTTGCATAACCGTCACCTATTTGTAAATACTTTCGGTTTTCTCTTGCTCATGTTGGTATTGCTCAAAAAAGAAAATAAAATAAAAAGGAAGTGGGGGTGGTCATTAGATGGTTTTCCGGTAAAATCTGAGCCCTCCGCATGCACTGGGAGAAGATCTAGAGATTTTATGTGTGACCCTGTTGCCACTTGCCCTAGCTCCTCTTACCAAATATTTGTTGCCTAGAGTCCCATGTCAACCACTCCTTCTGTAATTCTCTCCTTTCCTATCGCACTTTGCTTCTTCTCTATGCTGCCTTGGTGCCCTTCACACGTCGCACTTGGGTCCCTCTCCTCACGGCCACTGTTCTCTCCTCGTCTCATGCTCGATACAATGGACGGCGTTGATGTAGCCTTTGCAGTTAGGGTCGAGTGGTGGAGTGTCGGCCATGGTGGTGGAGAGTGGGAGGGCTTGGTCGAGGCGCAGACAAGGTCCACAAGGAGAGAAACGATAGCTACGGTGGGGTGTTGGTTGATGATGGGAGATGCTGCAGCGAGGGGCAAGACAAGGCTAGGCCAATGATGGTGGTGGGAGACTGAAGAGTGCGGAGCGATAGTAGAGGGATAGGAGGAAGCAAGAGCGGCCGAGGCTATATACGTCAAAAACGTATTATGTTTTCGGAGTTTAACAATGTATTTTCGTAGTATTTCTATTTGAAAGTGCATCTAGGTCCCCTAAAATGGGTTTTTGATGATAATCATAAAAAGATTAAGAAACTAATAAGTTTATCAAGTGTTGATTAGGTTTATCCCATAAGAATGGTGTTGACGACCCCTAAAAGATCGAAAAAGATATGGCTGGATGGCTAGAAGGTGAAGAAACTTTTCTTGTCATATTAGTGGTTCAAAGAGGGGAGTAATTCAACAACTAGGGTAGACTTCTCTAGTGTGATGCTCATTGGGATCCAATTTCTATATCTGTCAGGGCCTCAGAATCACAACTCACTCATATGCGACACTCAGTCTGAATACCCAAAAAACATCCAACCACTGGTGGAGGAACCGTCCTCCAGCCTGGGTAGCTGCTAGGCTTGACGGTGACGCGATACCGCATGTCTAACAAAATTTCATGAAAAATTATGTTTTGTCCACAGAAAAACAAACACTTTGCCCAAGCTTCAAATATGCGCTAGCTCCGCCAATGCATCGTATATCATACCATACGCATGTTCATCGTATGCATCTATCACCATTAGATGATCCGACACCGGGCCAACATATCATACACAACTCGGGCGTATGCGATCACCATTCGCCAAGCTAAGCAAAGACACATTATTGCAAAACTAAGCGTGGCATGAGCCATTGAATGAACAACCAAATATTACATACCAAGATTATCATAAGCAACCAATCATTTAAAGATCATCATGACATGGAAATTTTTATTCAATTCAAGCTATTCACTTGATAACGAACTCAAATTTCATCCATTTAACAATTCTGACCATTAGTGACTATCCTCACTAAGGTCTCATTTAACTCGCCCATATAGTAGCTCAAGAAATAGCCCACACAGTAGCCCACGTAGTCGCTCATATAGTAGCTCACAAGGTAGCTCACATAATAGGTCACACAGAGTCTCATGAAGTAGCTCTCATAGTGGCTCACGTAGTAGCTCACACAGCAGTTGCTCACATAGTAGCTCACGTAGCATTGTACATACCAATTCTCATAGCGTTGCATGTAGCAGATCACATAGTATTTCACATAGCAAACCACATACCCATCGTAACCTCCACTTCCAATTTCTCATCTCCACTAGTACACAAATAAACATCCCAAATGGTTGAAATGTTGCATCCCAAACAGTTTTATGAACCGTCACCAATTGTCTGTTGCAGATGAGGAGGTCATATCCCAAACGGTTCTGCGGCCTTTTCGGAAGAGAGGCACATCCCAAACGGTTAATACAGAAGAACTGTGTGGGATGTGGAAGTAGAAGCATGTGGGATGTCATCCACATCCCAAACGGTTAATAATGCAGAAGCGTGTGGGATGTCATCCACATCCCAAACGATTAATACAGAAGAACCGTGTGGGATGTCCTCGACATCCCAAACGGTTAATAAAGCAGAAGTGTGTGGGATGTCATCCACATCTGAAATGGTTATTCCGTATTAACCGTGTGGGAATTTATAGCAGGAAGAAATATTTGTTTTTTGGCCAGCAACATGCATATGCATCAGAATTTGAGCAGAACTAGAATTCATATATACGATAACATTTCATCAGAATATCCAGCACATAGCAGAACTACACATTTTATTCACATAACCATCCATCCAAACAATAATCCATTACAAAAATGCATCCAACTTGAATCAATTGCGAAATCCATTACAAGAACCAAAATGCATTACAAAATCCATTTCAAAGTATGAATTAACATCAGGTAAGGATTGTGGAACTGTCCTTTTAGAGATAAGACTTTCACTTCAAAGAAGTAGGCAAATTGCCCTCGAATCTCTGCGAGCTTGGGCTCCTTCATCGACTTTGATCCCATTGAAGAAAAAACTGCAGCTATTAAGTTAAATGTCGTGGCTACAGCTAAAATGGCAAGAAATACTAATAACTTAAGAGAAATTGACTTGCGTTATCCCCTTAACGTGTTTGATCTTCTTCGAAACAGCGATGATTTTCATCATGAAGTGGCAAACATAATAGGCACAAAGGTTGGTTCCTGCGGGTTGCTGGGCAACCTGGAAAAATTAAATCTTAGGCATATTAGTAATGGATAGAATTTTTGGGAACTTACATGATATCTGACAGTTATATACTTAATCAGGGAATACCTTCATTTCAAAATTGTGACGCCAAGTCTGGGCATGTCCTAGCGCTGATCTCCCTCCACAAGCAATGGCGTCGAGTGCCCTAAGTGATTATAAAATTTAAGCAAATAGTTGAAGGAAGAAAGAATAGAACTAATTATGGACGAAACGAAATGTGGTCTACCACCTGTTGATGAATCCGTGCATTGACGAGTAGTCATGAGGCTTAAAGGGATCAAGGTATGCTACCCTTTTATCTTTCGGCATGAAGACAATCAAGATCCAATGAAAGCTGCCAAAGTATTTCTCCACGGTCACAACTCATGCAACCCATGTTGTATAAAGTATAAATATGTGAAGTATAGTGTATAACTTACAACTCATTGTATGGAAGCATCATGAAGTATTTGTCCTGATGAGTCGCAATGCGTGTACCAGGTAATTGTGGACGAGCTGAGGGTTACTGGCGATGCTTTGTGTAGAGACCAACTGTGGGTCGATGAAAACCACCAGTTCTTTCCTTACTTTGCATTTATTGATCATGTGCCTAAGTATTGAAAGTAAGAGTTAATATGTATGCATTTAGTGGCAAAATGCTTGAATGGACACAATGATCGTGAAATACTTACAATGTAAAGCATCTCATAAGGGAGGCGTCGATTTCTCAAAGGTTGAAGAGGAGGAACAAGTCCTCGAAGCCTACCGTGCAATCACCTGCTTGGTGGAGGAAGTGCTTCGGCTTGAAATACACAGGTATACTAGCTTGTCTTGCTGCACCCTCCCTGTTGGAGACGTCCATGTAGTACATATGAAATTTCTGGCAAATCAAACCTGCACGCACGAGTTCTTGTTGTCCCAGCAATGGTTGGCTACGCACGTATTTCGGGGCTACGTCTAGGGGAGGGAACATTTTGTTGAACTCCTCATCGGTTAGCATATTTGGATCCTTGGTAAGAGATTTTGCTTTGCCCTTTCCTTTGCCCTTCGTCGAGGCCTTTGCACCGGTCTTTTTGGCTGTAACGCTCACCGGGCGTGGGGGGGCGGTGCCGGTAGATCAAAACTCACGAGCAAACTGGGAAGGTAGCACCGATGGTGCCAATAGCTGCAGCAGCTCCTTGATGTTGGCATGTGGCTCTACATGCACAAAAGAGGGCTCATCAGGCCTCGGTGGCGGTGCTGATAGCTGCAGCTGATCTTGGGTGTTGGCAGGTGTCTTGACATGCATACTACAGTGTTCATCAGGCCTCGCTACAACGGCTGATAGCTGCAACTGATCTTGGATGTTGGCAGGTGGCTTGACATGCAGGCTCGGTGACGCTGGTACTATGGCCTCTAAGACTATGTCCTTTTTGGGCCACTGTATGAATGACCCAATTGCGTCTCCCAAAGTCTGCGTATCGTCATCCGCATGTGCATGGAATAGTGGGACTCACATGAATTTGGGGTCAACACTGTCAACGGTGCACCTAGCAAAACTTGCCACCAACACCACACCGTGTATTGTACCCCCTTGAGCGGGCCAATACACCAACCAGGAAGCAGCCTCCAAGGGAAAACCCAATTGGGCTATAATCACTTGGAGCTTGCACTTCTTCGGCTCGCTGATGCCATCGACTGCATACGTTGCGTTGGTAACATCGAGACATTCAGGTCCGGCTGATGCGCAGCTACTTCGACGGGCACCGGGGCTGGGTTGTCCAAGACCTTCTTGTTGTGATCTGAATCTTTCCTCCATGGCATCTCTCTCTTTTGTCAACCTAGCCTCAAGCATCTGTTCAAACTCAGGCATAAGTATTTGACGGAGCTTGGATTTCATCCGCTCACTTTTGCGATCCGGTTTGGCTCTTTTCCATTCTTGTCTTGACTGTTCATTGAGTGGGAATGCCTTGCTATGTCTGACTAGGAGCCCTTGACCACGAGTACGGCCCGGGTGCTCATTCGTTCCCAAACTGGCTGTGAGAATGTCTTCAGCCCTAACGGACTGGAAAGAGCCTTGGGAAGCTTGAACACTCAGCTCCTTCTGCGGAGGGCAACAGATGGTACGTAAGTAATCATTATGTTATTAATTACATACTAATAACTCGGATGACCAGGTCATCTAACGTTATCAATCGTACCAGGTGTTGGTAAACTTCTTGGTCGGTAGGGTTTTGGAAGGTTGTTTGACCCGAAGAGCTGGTAGTAGACCTCCCTCTACACCAGTATCGAGCGTGCTCTGTCTCGACATTAGCAAATGGTGGATCGGTGCCCCAAAGGCTTGCTTCTTCATCCTCCTTCTCCCACTATCTCTTTTTGCCGTAGTATCCTTTCGTGCCCATTCTGTGCGGGTGTTTGTTCTTTGCCACTAAAGCCTTGTGTTCTTCACTTTTGTGACGAAATTCAGATGTTGTCTTCATCTCCACAAATTTATCCCAGTCTTCAGGTGTAATCATCAGGTAAGGGCCAAAGGGCTCCTTTTGTTCCTGGACATATTTCTTGTTCAACACATGTTTCCAATTCTTCCACGAACCGCAAGCCTTCAGCTCCGCGGCTCGTCGCATATCCTTGACCCATCTTTCAGGCACCATGAAAGATTCCATTATCTCGTCCATTAACAATTTGTGTTCGTCCTTGGTTACTTGCTTCCAGTCACTTAACAGGATGCTGACCCGACCCCTCGCGACCACCCCACATATGGTCCTAAATTTTTTCATAGTTTTTTCTGGTTCTATAGGAGCCCCAGATTGCTCGTGGATGGCCTACACTTCGAAGTGTCCCTTCGGCTTCATTGAGGGTTTTCTAGGACGGCGCACTGATTTTGCCGAGGATTACATGGTGCTCTCAGCGACATCCGTTCAACAGAACCTCTAGCCGCTGTCTGCTCATCGGACCTCCTCAGAGAGGCATTATTGGATGACATCTCGTGAAAAAGGTTATGTTAAAAGAGCACTGTACCAAGATATCCATAAGCACATATTCTAATACTGCTAGAACCAAACAATTAGGAGTCCACATGTTGAAATGCTACAAGAAAACTTGGTGCTATCTGAAAGACCAACTTAATAAAATAGAACATGGCTATAGTGTAGAATGTGCTCCGACTAGAGCGCCAAATCAAACTAACAGCAATTCTAGATCGAGTTATACTGAAAACTACTATGCAGTTCAGGAAAACTAAGTAACCATATTAACACTGCTCTGATTCCAATGAGTCATATAATACCTAATAACAGTGGGCGATGGAGTGGAGGGCGACCGACCAGCTAGGAGAGCGTTGACGTGGGCGCTCGGGGCGGTGGAGGCAATGACGACAGTGCTTGGTCGTCGGGCGGGCGATCGACGACAGCGAGAGCGCTCGGTCCTCGGGGTGTGCGACGGGAAGGAGCTCGAAGGGGGCCGGTGGCTTGAGCCCGGGGTAGATGTTGAAGACGTTGACGTTGGGGGTGGGAAGCGGCAGCGGGTTGCATTGGGCCCAGGAGGCGGTGGCGGTTGGGGTGGCGGCGAGGGCAATGCCGCCGATTAGGGCTCAGGCTCGGGAGGCGGCAATGGAGTGCGTCGGGCTCGAGAGGCGGGGCCAGTGTCGGTCCGGGTTGGGAGGCGGCCATGTCGCGAGGGCTCGGGACGGGAATCAGATCACTGAGAATATGAGGGAGGGCCACGCGCTGCGGAATTTTAAGGGACGCACATCCCAAACGGTTTTGGTGTCTTAACTGTTTGAGATATGTCCTGCATCCGAAACGGTTTTGGTATCTTAACCGTTTGGGATATGGTGACCCCCCACATCATGTAGCCGTGTTCTCTTTGTTAACGGTTCATCTCCCCCAAGCCTCCACGATCGTCTCCTTCACCCTGAGCGCACGCACTACCCCCGAGCCCTATATAGCCCTTCGTCGCCGGCCTCCTCTCCTCCTCAACCATCGTACCTGGCTTCCGATGTACTCCGCCTCCGTACTGTTGCCGCTGGCCTCTCCTCTTCCTCCACCGAGTACAGTACGTACGTCGGGCGACATCTCGCTGCCGCATGCCTCCACTAGATCGATTTCCTGCCCGGTCGATCTCTCCCTCGCCACGGAGGTAATAAACCGCCCTTGCCCTCACCCTCTCCCTAGATCGATCTTCTATATATGCTGAATTAATGTATATATGTACATATTATAAGTTGCCCTCGATCGCCCTCTCCCTAGATCTTTCATGCATGTACGTGATCAATATATGATCTTGCCTTAATTAAGATCTTTAGGGTTTATTTATGTTGTATGAGAAGTGTATCATTGCAGTAATATTATTGCATATATATTTTTTAGATGGACAAGTCATTTGATCAATCAAGAAACGTAAGATGGACTCCGAAGCTACATTCGGCTCTTCTTCAACCAAGAAGGTTAATATTTTTTGAACCAAATAGTATTGTGTGATGATTAATGCTTTGTTTTCCAAAACTGAATTAATATGGTGAATGCAAAGTTAATTCAATTGTAATCTGGTGTTTTATTGGAATATTGTAGAGTTTTGCTGACGATGCAGAAAAGGAAAAAGGGATGATTTTTAAAATCTCTCAAGTTACACACAATGCTCTAAAAGTACAATTTGGACGTACTAACAATGTTGTGCGTGCTACCGTTGTGGATAGAAATTTCACGCCATCTTTCATTGTTGCGTCAATGCTTGAGGACTTTCTTGGCCATTCCAAATTCAGGGTTGCTGACTAGTGCGTCCATGGATGTGTTCTAGTTGCATTTGAAGAAGACGAAGATGTTGATAAGGTCACTGTGCAAGGCTTCAAATTTGGTGGTAGCTTGATCAGATTCACCAAGATTGATGCTCTGATTCAAGCAAGTCTAGATGTTGGTCGTGAATTCAAGGCGGTCAGCTTTTCACTTGAAGATGAAGAGTAGTTGTTTTTATGTTCTTATATTATGGGTTGGCACTTTTGGTTGTAAACAACTTTAATTTCCTTGTTTCTTAAGATCGAACTATGTGCTTAATTTGTTGGTGGTTCATATATAATATTATCTGTGATATGATATGAACGTGATATGATCTGCATGTGAGGTTTATTTGAATGTGATATGATTTGTGAAATGATGTTCGTGTTAAATAACATCACAGATGCTTCAGTATGAAAACTGTCTGAGATATTTTTTTGTGTTTTCTGTAGTAGTATAGCACACATACGAAACGGTTTTGTTGTCTTAACCGTTTGGGATGTGGTACACATCCGAAACAGTTTTGTTGTCTTAACTGTGTGGGATGTGTACTCATCCCAAACTGTTTTTTCTGTATTAACCGTTTGCAACGTGAATTTCCAGCAGGATTAAATTTTTTTTAGGCCAGTAGCTTGCATATGCATCAGAATTTCACAATAATTCGTACATAAAATAACATTTCATCAGAATATCCAGCACATAGCAACTGAGTTCATTCATTTCCACAAATATATACTGCATTGAATCATTTCCACAAATATGTACTGCATTGATTCATTTTCACAAATATATACCTAACTCCACAAATTACATATGTAGCATTCGTTGATTAATCACTCATTCCACTAGCTTATTTCCTTTGAACACTAGCTCTTCTGAGTGATCTTCACATACATAGCATGTTTCTTCAAGTTGTCCTTCCTCGACCCTTATGCGGTCTCCAATAGGTGGCAAGTCGTCGAATTGGTTGTATTCATCCTTGTCAACTACATTCTGAACTCCGACGATCCTCCTTTTCCACACAGAACTACGTGCTACTTCTTATGTGCGAGGTCTTTTACGTAGAAGACTTGGGTAACTTGGGTGGCAAGTACGAAGGGTTTGCTTTTGTATGCGGCTCGGTTGAGGTCGACGTACATGACGCCGTACTTATCAACCTTCATATGTTTCAGATTGACCCATTGACACCGGAACAAAGGAATCTTGAAAAACACATAATCAAGCTCCCAAATCTCCTCGATCATCCTGTAATAGAATTCTTTGTTTCCAGATGTATCTCCTCGATCATCCTGTAATAGAATTCTTTGTTCTGGTATATGCTCTTCGCATCTTGGGCCTTTGTGTAGAATGTGTACCCATTTATATCATATCCTTGACAAGTTTAAAATATAAATGTAGGCCCTTTTGCCAACCAGGTCAGTGTGTCGATTGAGGAGCCCCCCACGATTCCCTTCTTAATCCGTTGGTTGAATATCTTGTTGTGCGCTTTCATCCTCCAAGCATCTATCACTTTCGGATACTCCTCCCTTAACTTTGCCACATGTTCTACGATATAAGGGAACACTAAGGTCATGTGTTGCAAGACGGTGAAATGGGCTATAGCATGTGCTTCCGCATCAGGGGTGATTGCTTTCCTTCCTATGGTCCCGATTCCGTCAAGTCTCGCCTCATGGTGAGACCGAGGCACACCAATCGGCTGTGCTTCAGCCATGTAGTTGATGCAGAACTCGACAACCTCCTCTGAAGTATAACCTTCGATGATACTGCCCTCTGGCCGATTTCGGTTCCGAACATAATGCTTAAGAATTCCCATGAAACGCTCGAATGGATACATGCTTCGTAGAAACACCGGGCCGCATATCTGTATCTCGTGCACGAGGTGAGTAATGAGATGAACCATGATATCGAAGAACGATAGCGCGAAGTATATCTCAAGTTGACAAAGAGTCTTGACCACCTCATCTTGCAGATCACCTAGTGAAAGGGGATCTATGACCTTCCGAGATATTGTGTTAAAGAAACGACACAACCTCATCAGTGCTTCTCGGACATCAATAGGCAAAATATTTCTGATAGCTACTGGGAGCATCTGTGTCGTCATCACATGACAATCATGAGACTTCATGCCAATTAACTTCAAGTTTGCCATAGAAACAAGATTCTTTATTTTCGACGAGTAACCGGATGGAACTTTAACGGTACCCAAGAACTCGCACAGCTCAATTCTCTCGTTCTTCAATAAAGTGTAGCAAGCAGGGGAGAGGTACGTCCAGCCTTTATCAGTCTTTGCTGGTGCTAACTCAGGTCTGATGCCCATATGGACCAAGTCCATTCGTGCCTCAACACCATCCTTTGTTTTGTCATGGATGTTCAGTAACATACTAAGCACGCTGTCACATACGTTCTTCTCTACGTGCATGACATCTATGCAGTGACGCATTTCTTGATGCTTCCAATAAGGTAGCTCCCAAAATATTGATCTCTTCTTCTAGATGCTCTTCTCACCAGGCCGCTTTTTTGATTTAGGCCCCTTGGCAAGCACAACTTCGATGTCCTTCACCATATCATGGACCTCTGTCCCAATAAAAGGCCTTGTGTTTCACACTGTGTTCTGTCTTCCCATCGAATTGATTCTTCATGCTATGGTATGGGTGATTTCTTCTCAAGAATCTTCGGTGACACATGTATACGGTTTTACATGAGTGCTTTAGCCACACGCTCACGGTATCTTCCAAGCATGTCACGCAGGCTTTGGCTCCCTTTGTAGTCTGCCCTGAGCAGTTACCATATGCAGGATAATCGTGGATGGTAAGGAACAACAGCCCACGTAGATCGAAGTACTCTTTTCTGTACGCATCCCATACCTTTACCCCCTCATCCTTCCAGAGAGTTTGTAGTTCTTTCATCAGTAGTCTGAAGTAAACGTCGATGTCGTTTTCAGGTTGCTTTGGCCCTTGGATAAGTATCGCCATCCTGATGTACTTCCACTTCATACACAACTAAGGAGGAAGGTTGTACATGCACAGAAGAACGGGCCAAGTGCTGTGTTTGTTGCTCATACTGCCGAACGATTCATTCCATCGGTACTCATTCCAAACCTTACATTCCTCGAGTCCGCACCGAAGGATGGGTACTTCCTATCGATGTTTCTCCACTGGGCCGCATCTGCGGGGTGTCTCATCATTCCATCGCTTTTACAACCCTCGGCATGCCAATGCATCAACTTTGCCTCCTTCGGGTTCGCAAACAACCTCTTCAAACAAGGAATTACAGGTAGATACCATGCAACCTTGTAAGGAATTCCTTTCGTCACCTCAGCGCATTCCTCGTCCTTGTCCAGACCACCCTTACGCTTGTATCAAGGTGCTTTGTAGACCGGACGTGAAAGCAAGTCCGCATACTCTTTGTGGTACAGGATACAGTCATTCTGACAAGTATGTATTCTTTCAACCTCCATTCCCAAGGGACAAATAACCTTCTTGCATTTGTACGTTGTTTTGGGCAACTCATTACCCTCTGGTAGCATGTCCGCGAACAGACCTAACATCGCCGTGAAGCTCTTGTCAGACCATCCGCTAGTTGCCTTCAATTTCAAAAGTTTAAGTACGGATGACAACCTGGTGTATTTTGCCTTGCAGCCTGAATACAAAGGTATCTCTAACATGCCAATGAATTGCTTATACCCTCCATCATTATGGTTCCCCTCTACATTACGCAGCATGTGATCCAGATCAGGCATAGTATCCGCATTATCTGACATCACATCATCGGAAGCACAATCATCACCATTTGGCTGATCATCATTGATTGTGTTTGGCATATCGTTCAATTCGGTGTCATCGATGTTATTATTATCTTCATGTATGATCGCCTCTTCACAGTGCTTGCTCCAACATGTATATCCTTCCTTGAAACCCCTTCGAATCAAGTGTGCTTCAATCTGCTTAGGGTTCTACCACTGCCTAGTATTATCGCCATCAACGCATGGACAAAAAATCCACTCTTCCCCCTTATTGTGCATATCCACCACGGCAGCTTTTAAGAAACCAACGATGTCTTGGATGTACGCTTGGCTAACACGGCTCTCGTTGTACATCCACCCTCGATTCATCTACGTACGTTCACATATGAAGAATTAATTAGTCTCTCACTCTACATAATTAAGTACCCACGATGCTAGCTCTATAACTTAATTTTGAATATAGTCATGTATGCATACAAATGTATATACTTCCTCCGTCCAGAAATATATAACACTTGTAGGTTTTTGCAGGATCCAATGCAAAACTTTGACTATAATTTTCAATCGTAATATGATATCAGAAATAGTAAATAAATATGTAATCCTAGACTTTTGCAAGAGAAATACAATGAAATGATTTTCACATACTGAATCTATATATTTTCTCACATACTTGTGATTAAAATTTTAAATACATTTCCGAATGGTGGTAGCATATAGGAGAACAAACATCATCTCCTATTTTGGATGTAACGACTTCATAACAAATGTACAAATCTAAAAGAAAAGGTCCAATTTTGAGAGAAATTAAAACTTGACTTGTTCCGAACAATACAACATATATAACAATAGAAATGCAATTACTAACCTTTAAAAACCACCAACAAATAGGTCTTCTAAAAGTATGCAACAACTAAAATGGGAATGTCCGATTGCCTTAAATTCGCCACCCAAATCGCCAGCAAATAATCCCAAAGGTTCAAAAAATAGAGCCGTCGCAGATAAGTAAGACATCCCAAACGGCTCTGTTTCACGAACCGTTGGGGATTACATCGCAGACGGTTACACTTTTTAACCGTCACGAATAAGGCAGTCATCCCGAACGGCTCAGTTTCACGAACCGTTTGGGATTACATCGCAGACGGTTACACTTTTTAACCGTCACGGATAAGGCAGTCATCCCGAATGGCTCAGTTTCATGAACCGTTTGGGATTACATCGCAGACGGTTCAAAGTTTTAACCGTCGTGGATGTAATATCATCCCAAACGGTTCATTTTCGGCCGACTTATCCCAAACGGCTAGAAAATTAGAACCATTTGGGATGTGCGACAAACGTGACGGCTATGGTTAACTGTTTGGGATGAGCCATCATTTGTGTGCCGTTCTGTATTAGTGCTCATTCCTCATAACCATGTTGATTGTGAACATCAATAACTCATATTCATGCTAAGAACATCATGTATAAGCAAGAAATCATGAGCCAAACATAAGCACTCAAAACAAGCCATTCATTATCCAAACATGAAATAAGATTTCCAGAATATTTCCAACAAGCGAACATGCTTGCATGGCTGTTAGAAATCTTGCACTTGCTGGGAATAACTCATGAAATTAACCTTCATTGTCCGACTCTACGACAGAAAATCTGAAATGCTAGAAAACGACAAAAACGAGCAATCGATCAATACCAGCAACATCAAGGATGATATTATGAATGATGTGTATTCTAAAATGTAGGAAATGTAACTAGGAAGCTAACACAATAAGAATCATTCAATTTGGATTTGTAGAACATAAGATATGAACTTTTGAAATGCTATATCTCATTTTTGGGGGTATTTAACATATTAATCCAATTAAATGTTGTATAGCAGATGTATGTATGGAAATTCTCCATGATAAAATAGACATTATGTCAGGCCCAAAATGGTACATGACTTAAGAAATGATGTTTCGTCAAAGACCGAGAAACCACCTAACGTGGACACACAAGCTTACCTCATGTGTATCCGCTGTTAAGGATCTGACAGTGAACCAGCACCGCGTACGAACTCTACTTGACCATCTAGTCGTATGTCTCATTGCAGGTTTAGTCGGCCAGAAACGGGCATCATTTGACAAGTCAGATATAATTCCAAACACCCTGTAGAGACTTAGCATCCATCTACCGCCACGAACCTTGCAATCAATTAGAAGAACGTGACCCCTGTGCCCACACCCTAACCCAATTGGCCATAGCGCAATTGGTGGGTCACCCGAAGGCCTGACACAGGAAGATCACACCCTGCCTATTCGGCAATTGCATATCAGCTAGCGGGTCACTCGACTAATATAATCATAAGACTCGCAACAGAAAACCAATGCTACTCCTCTACTGTCAACCCGTACACTTCAAACATACATGCAGTGTGTAGGAGCAACATGGTGAACAACTTGATAAGCATAACACAAGCTCTAAAGAAGGGTTTACCCGATAATTAAACACATCTCTTACACATGGGCAATTACATACATTACAATCAAAGGAATGGAAGGTCGTGAGTTCCAATTATGTTAAATAGTGGAAGCACGAGTAGAAGGTAACCCAATGGTCTAGGAGACCATTATCAAGAACACGAAAACACCCCCAAGATCTTTTCAGCTAGCGTGGTAAACGACGCAAGTAGTAAACATGAAACCCTTTTCACCAAGCTCACCTGTGGAAATAGGATCCTTGTGAGTACTTTCGTACTCGCAAGATGCTAAGCTTATCCAGATTAATTTAAACATGTCATGGACTGCTAGATGACATCACATACAATTCATATCAAATTAAGCGTAACATGAAATCGACAGAGGGTAACAACCACGGCAATTAACCTAAATCAAACCAATTGAGTAGCACATGCTATTAGACAACCATCAATAACATGAATAGACGTAACAGGAAATTGACAAATGATTCACAACAATAATTCCCGACGTAGGGTTCGGTGGCGCAACAATAATTCCCGACGTAAGGTTCAGTGGCCCACAACACAAATATCCCAATGTAGGGTTCGGGTAACCCACGACACAACACCCTTAATACAATACGCTTGACATTTGGTTCAAGTAGCCCTTGACACATTAATCCTAACATCGGGTTTAGGTAGCCCTTAACACAGTAATCCTGACATCGGGTTAAGGTAGCCCTTGACAACATCGGGTTCAGGTAGCCCTTGACACATTAATCCAAACATCGGGTTCAGGTAGCCCTTAACACATTAGATCTCGACATAGGGTTCGGGTAGTCCACAACACAACATTTCCGACATAGGGTTCAGTGGCCCTCAGCACGACTCTGTGATCCAAACAATTTGAAAGCAATCAACGTCCGCCCTACACATGCTAGTGGTGACACAGAAGCCATGAATTCATAACAACAACATACAACCAAGCACAGTCAATCAGCATCCAATCATGAATTAAGTTAACTGGAATTTTCAACAAGCTACAAGCTTGCCTGGGAGCTCGGTGAAGATGCGCAAAATGGAGCCGAATTCAACCACAAGGAAACCTGAGGATCCGAACACTAGTAAGAAGCAATTACATCTAAGAAGCTATGATTAACATGGCAAGATGCATGAAGTGCAACTACATCCAATTAAGGAGATACAGAATCAACCTGAGCATATTATTATTAATGTCACATTTTGGTTTAGGTTTAGTTATGTTAAGCCCTATCATGGAGGAAACTTTAAAGTGGATGCCTATATGACTGCATTGATGTAAATAAAGCATGTAGGCATGTATGGTTACAACATGTAACTAAGGAAGATGCAAACACCTTTTAGCTAATGGTAGTAGTGTTAATGAGCTATTTTTTTATACTAGCTCTCAGATTGGTGTGGTGTCATCATGTGGCATGCATGGGATTCATATGATGTTTTTAAATATGCAAGCTGTGACCATGTAGATTAAAGCAGGATACACGTTTATTAGAATGGAATTCAAGATTCAATGTTTTCGTTACAGGTGATATGCATGACTTAAACTCAGAACGCTCGAATGCAAATGCTAAAAGTGTGGTTCAGCTCCAAAGGAGGGCATGGTGTTCATATAGTAACGTTTACATAAGGTTTAGGTTTCTAATTTCGGCACGTAGACAGCAATATCATTTAATTAAGGTTGCATGGTTTAGCTTTAAGGAATTCTGGACAGCAGAACAAATTTGGCTATAACTCACAAATGGATTATTGGAATATGGTGAATAGGTACCCTAAACGAAGGTCTCAATGATACCTAGGGTTTTCTTTTTGGCTTCATCTTATGATAACTAAAGTAGGGCCACCGAAACAGCCCTGTAAGGTCTCAGCTCCAAAGTAACTTACAATTGGCAAAACTGAACTTGTTCAATTTGTCGCACTCCTCACAATCTCATGGAATACAACACCTACACGAGTAATATGGCATTACCATTAATACGAAGACGTGAGGAAGTCATCGATGGCAGGGTTGAGGTTGCGGATCGGCCTTCATGCACGGCACCATCTTCTCCATATCCTTCATTCTTTCTCCATTTTCTTCCTTGCCACTGCAACAACGCCATCTTCTACCTCGAGTAGGCAGCCTCTTCTCCCTTCTCTTCTCTATTGTACTAGGGCAACGATGCCATTGCTTGTAGTAGCTGCAGCGATAGGTAGTGGTAGTCACGACAGAGAGTAGGCGGCACGGCAGCGGTTAGCAGCGAGGGCATAAGATGACAGCGGCAGGGCAAGAGGTGGCAGCAGGAGGGCAGGGGCACGAGGTAGGAGGAGGAGTGGTGAAGTGGCGACGCAGCTGGCTTACCGGCCGACAGCTGCTGGTAGTGGCACGCCGGCCACTACCACAGTGGCCACGCACTACCTCAGAAAACACTTTCTCTGCACTATCATCACTGACGGGCACACCGAGACCCGTCGCTGATTAAATAAATCGCTGACGGGCGCACACGGCCCCGTCAGAGATGGTCACGATCTGGAGGAGGCGTCCAACTTCTACTGACGGGCACAAACAAGTCCCGTCAGTAAAAGTGGGCACAGAGTGCCAACCTGGTCTCTCCAATGACGCGAAGATTCACTGACGGGCACTTTATAAAGTACCCGTGCGTGATGGTATCCATATCGCTGACGGGCAACTTGAAGCCCGTCAGTAGAAGTCAGAAGGGTGGTCCACCCTGTCTTTTCCCCTGACACGTAATGTCACTGACGAGTCTTATTACTTTGCCCGTCAGTGAATACCTTGACCTCGGAAAAAAAATTTGGCGCACCAGCGTATCCCGAGCACAGCGCCCAGGCCCACGAGCCCAGGCCGCGCAAGGGACCAGCCAGAGGCCTATCCCGAGCACAGCGCCCAGGCCCACGAGCCCAGGCCGCGCAAGGGACCGGCGGAGGCTCGAAGTACAAGTGACAGTCGTAAGGAATTCGAACAACCAACGCGCAGCTGCCCTTTTAAACAAGTGCGCGCGCAGCTCGCTCGGCGAGGTGGGACAAAACATTGCAGTACCCGTGGTGGTAGCGTCACCACTGACGGGCGGCCCATAGACACCTGTCAGTGATGGTTGCTAGGGTTATGGAGCGAGAATACTTCTACTAACGGGTCTTATTATCCTGCCCGTCAGTGAATATCTTGACTTCAGAAAAAAATTTGGCACACCAGCCTATCCCGAGCAAAGCGCCCAGGCCCACGAGGCCAGGCCGCGCAGGGGACCAGCCAGAGGCCTATCCCGAGCACAGCGCCCAGGCCACGTGCCCAGGCCGCGCACGGGACCGGCGGAGGCTCGAAGTATCAGTGACAGTTGGCAGGATTTTAAACGACCAACGCGCAGCTGCCCTTTTAAACAAGTGTGCGCATAGCTCGCTCGGCAAGGTGGGACAAAACATTGCAGTACCTGTGGTGGTAGAGTCAGCACTGACGGGTGTCCCATAGATGCCCGTCAGTGGTGGTAGCTAGGGTTATGGAGCGAGAAGTACTTCTACTGACGGGTCCTATTGCGCTGCCCGTCAGTGATTACCCTTACTTCAAAAAAAATTTGGCACACCAGCCTATCCCGAGCACAGCGCCCAGGCCCACGAGCCCAGGCCGCGCAGGGGACCAGCCAGAGGCCTATCCCGAGAACAGTGCCCACGCCCACGAGCCCAGGCCGCGCAAGGGACCGCCGGAGGCTCGAAGTATCAGTGACAGTTGTGATGATTTTGAACGACAGGTGCGCAGCTGCCCTTTTAAACAAGTGCGCGGGCAGCTCGCTCGGCGAGGTGGGACAAAAATTTGCAGTACCTGTGGTAGTAGCGTTACCACTGACGGGTGACCTATAGCTGCCCGTCAGTGGTGATAGCTAGGGTTAGGGACGCAGAAGCACATCTGCTGACGGGTCTTATTGTGGAGCCCGTCAGTAAAAGTCTCTACTGACGGGTTTTATTGGGAGTGCCCGTCAGTGATTGTTTGCGCCCGGGAATGCCTCGATGGCATGCTTATCACTGACGGGTGTGCTATTTAGTGCCCGTCAGTGATAATACTGCAACTTTATAAAACACTGTTCGCCGGCAGCTGGCCGTTGAGCTCGCGTGCCTCAACACGGCCAGCTGCTAGCTCCGGCGATTTTGCTTCCACTGACGGCCAGCTGCTGCTCCTTTGTCCTCCTCCTCCCTCTCCTCCCTCTCCTCCCTCCCTCCCTCACTCCCTCCTCATCTAGATCGATCTAGATCTAGATCCTCCCACTCCTCCTCCCTCCCTCCCTCCCTCCCATCTCCTCCTCTTAAATACACAATCTATATCTAGATCTAGCTCTTTTAACCCTCCTCCCTCCCTCCTCTCTTCCCTCCCTCTCCTCCTCCCTCCCTCCCTCCCTCCCTCCCATCTCCTCCTCTTAAATACACAATCTCCTCCTCTCTTCCCTCCCCTCTCTTAATTTCCTCCTTTCTCGTCCTCCCTCTCCTAACCCTATTTCGAAGGCTAGCGAGCGACTTCTCTTTGGTACGATATAATACATGAAGGAAAATAATAAATTTTGTTATTACTTTATGAATTTAGATTATAATCAATCAGTTTGTTGTTGTAGGGATCGATGGATCGAAGTTGGATGTACGGCGAAAGGGCAACACGGAGTTTCGTCAATACTCTGAATGGGTTTCTAGATGTTGCCGAGGAAGATAGGGAGAAAAAGGGTGCGAACAAGATGTGTTGTCCGTGTTCCGTATGCAAGAACACGATAATGTTCAGGGAGAGAGGCATGCTGCAGCTACACTTGATGACTAAAGGTTTCATGGGAGGTTATACACGTTGGACAAGTCACGGTGAGGAGGAGACAGAAATTTTAGCTACTCGTGAATGTTTAGAAGAAGAGGCCAGACATGGAGACACAGAAGAAGATGAAGACCATATTTCGGAATGTAGGGATGACTTGGCGGGGGAGGCGGGGAACAATTTGGCTGAAATGTTTTCTAAAATTCATATTTCTAAAATTCATATTTCAATTTTTGAGCTAAAAGGGTAGTATGGGAATTTCAAAATTTTGGAGCAATGTAACATGAGCATTAAGTATGCCATAATGTCCTACAGAGTAAAAGAAAATTAACAAAACAAGAATCACTGGATTTGGAGTTCATATGCAAAAGATATGGATTTTTGAAGTTGTTGCCAAAATTTGCCATTTCTGCCAATTCCTAATTTTTGAATTAATCTAAAACTTTTGCTCACCCAACCTCAGCTAGCTACAGCCAATGAAAAGTGGCCCCCGGTTCCCTCACATTCTCCCCACCCCTTTCTTGTAATTTCCTTTTGCCTAACCGATGGGACCCAGCTGTCATCAGCACTGATCTAAGGGTCCCGGGTTCAAATAAACGCGCTGTGCTTTGGTTGCCGGTGCCTCGAGCGACGACGGCCAGTGGTGGCGATGAGCACCTGGGGAAGCTCTATAGGGGAAGAGGAGAAGGATGGAGGGCACGGGATTAACGAGGAGCTCACCAGTAACCCGTTTTGGTGTTCAGCAGTGAGGGAAGGAGACAGGGTCGAGGCTGGCGGCGGCGGTGGTGGGTAGGCGGAGCACGGCGACGAGGAGGAGGAGGCCTGGGGCAAATCCAGAGAGGCGAGGTGATGAGGGAGGTAAAAAGAAATCTGAGGAAAACAAAGGGGACATTAGAAGACCTCGTTGCTCACCGCAGGCAACGAATTTAGCACCGGTGGGGAGATGACTGGCGACCGGGACGACGAGAAATTCAGGGGATTTGCTGCGAAGAAATCCGATTAACTCCGGCCGTGAACTAGTAGGGCTGGGGCGAGTCGCTTAACCCAAGAAAATGAGAGGATGGGTCTCACTGTTCGTGGAAGGAGAGAAAGGCTCGCCGGACTTGAAGAAGACCACCGCGGAGAGCTCGTTCCGAGGTGTCCCTGCGCAAGTGAAGAAGAAAAATGAGTGCCTTGTGGATCTGGGGAGCTCGGGGGCATGTTGGATGGAGGAAAAGGCCTCGCCGGACACGGGCACAGAGGCGATGCCAACGGTGTGCTTCTCAGCGGGCGACAATGTCAGGCGGGGCTGGCTGCTTGGTCGGCCGTGAGCTCGACCAAGACGCGGCAGAGTTAGCGGAGGGCTCGGCGAGAGTAGAAGAGGTTCCAAGTATGGAGAAGCTACCGAGGGGAGGAGACGCCGAGATTTTTGAGAAGGAGCTCCGGTGGTGCGCTTGGTAGAGAAGAGACGACGCGTGGAGGAAGGGGCACCTGCCAGCGGGTCCGTGGTGGCAGCGGCAAGAGGAGGGGCACTGGAGTGGTACTGGTCTCGGGTGTGGCCAGAGGCAGGCAGGGAGAGCAAATGGGCTTCGGCCCAGAGAGAGACTAGAGCGGCGCCAGAATTCGGCCTGGGAACACCTGTTGGGGGTTGACTCTTATTCATTCTTTTCTATTTTTAACTCTCCAATTTGGATTCAAATTTAGAGAACTCTAATCAGTATTTTAAAGGAAATTTTTTTTGAGCTTCACCATAGTGTCTGGGAAATACAGTGCTTGTAAAACCTTTGTGCAGTCGAAATTGAAATAAGTTAAACATGGTTTTAGGGTTTTCCTATTGATGGATTATGGATAAGATTAAAATTGATTTTGAATATAGCTATACCCAAGATTGATTCCCAGAACTTTGAGAATATGTAAAGGAGTTCAGGAAGATATTTATAGTGCAGTCATGAGGTTTTACATTGTTTAGCCGGAACAATCTTTCCTCACGCAATAGATGTTTCTTTTGATTTATTTTAACCATGAAGTAATATCCCAAAATTTTGGTGACCTAAGCTAATTCCAAATTCATCAACTTAAAGGGGATTTCCTTAGGGCAATACTGAACTTAGGAATAGGTTTGGAAAAACACTTAATTATCATTAGCTTATTTACCTTATCGAGGTTAGTTTTTAGGTCAGGTGTGTAAAGGATGCAAGATTTTGAGTTCACACAAGGTTTTACTCGACCTCCAAAATGACATGCGATGCAAAACTCCAACCCTATTCTTTGTTAGAACTTCAAGAGCTCTAATTACACGATTATAAGAGACGGGTCTTTACATTTACACCGGTTGTACCCAGTAATCTTGACAATTAATCGTTAGCCATAATCGATCTACCGGCTATTATGTAACTAACACTGGTAATACCCAACCCTAAATGGTTGGAACGGTCTAACTGCCCAACCATAATGGTTAGAGTGTTTAGATCGGTTGAACTCACCGGTTTCACCGGCTGATGGCCAAGGCTCTAGTGGCGGTGAGGTTCTTTACCGAAAGTCATGAGGAAACGGGGGAAGTTGGGAATGTTCCACTAGTGCGCAAGCATTCATTGCAGAGATGAAGGGTTCACCGGGCAAAGTGAGTACGCGGCGGCCACGCCTCACCGAGCCCGTAGGCAAGCAAGTAGAGAAATCCTGGAGCTTGGCTTGCCACGGGAGCTTCAGATGGGGGTGATGGCTTGGTCTTGAAGCTCGAGCTCGGTGGATCAGCGTTGAAGAAGAAATGGGGAAAAGCCACGCTGGTGCTGAGAGAAGGAAGGAGAGTCTCTAGATTTTTTGGGGGAGTGCGAGAAATACCATTAGAGATTTTTTGGAGGAGTGAGAGAATTTTAAAACGGTTCTTGATGCTATGAATGAAAGCAATGAAATTGAGTTTGTCTTGCCATACAAATATAAAAAAGAAGAAAATTATAATTATGATTCTTTTTCAGTTCCTTTACTTTGAATATTTACTTACTTTGTCATGAAGAACAGAGAGGCAGCGGGACAGAACCGGAGGCTCCCACCGGGAGCCCTAGTTTTCCATCTACATAACCACCATGAAATTCCATGATGGATTCATCCATACTGCAAACCTCCATACCTAGTTGCTCATTGTAACCCATCTACTATCATCAAGACCTTCGAGGTTGGTTTGTATTTTGGTATTCATTAACACATGGATTCAATATTTTATTGTTGAATTGCATGATGTATGACTAGTCCATCGAGGTTACAAGGTTGTTAGCATTAATTATGTAGCATTCTCCATGTTTGTGATGGCCATCCATCTTTGACATCATCAATTGTGTTGTTATCATTTTCATCAACCTTCAGTGCAATCAATTTATTTATTGGGATTGATTATGAATGTTTGTCTAACGCCCCAAAATGGGTCATAATAATTGTTGTTTGTCTTGCCACCCCCTTTGCTGGACAGGAGACATTGATGGAGAGAGATAGTGCTTGGTCGATGAGTAACAGAGGTTTGGCCAATCAGAGCTATAAGATCCAATCTCCTAGGAGAAGGTACAAAGCGTAATACTTTATTCTAAACCATTGCATAGTGAAAGTGGCACGAACTTGGATTCTAATAGATTAGCATAATATTTCTCCCATTGAAAAGGTTCCTCCATTCGTTAGGCATTTAACATAATTGTGTCTTATGCTAGCCTCCAGTCCTATCATCCTTATGAGAATTGCTACTAGTGAACCTATATACCCCATGTCTCATTTTTAGCTATTAGAACACCTTTTCACTCTGAATATTTACTTATTTTCTATTTTTATTTATTTTGAAAATACATTTTATTTGTCTCAATCTTCACTTCCACTTGTTTTTAGTTTGATTTCAGATTTGGACCAAGTGAGATCAATAACCACTGTTTTATGGGTTCGACACTCTTTTTCATCGAAAATGCTACAAATGATCCTGTGGACTTATAGGTCATCACACATTTTCTGGCACTATTGGTTTCACTCCAAGTTTGATTTCATCACTCTGTTTTACTTTATTGCATTACTTGCTTTTTAGTTTGGCTATGCTAGTAGTTTACTTGTTCATTTCTTTTTCTTAGTCAGACTTATTTGAAAACACAAAAAATTTTAATTAGACTTATCTGAAAACACAATTTTTTAATTTACTTCTTTAAACATGGATGCTCACATAAACGAATGGTTAGCAATGTTGGAATATTGCTCTTCACTAGTTTTAGTGTTTGTGAAATTAATTGTGCCTTTTGTGATACGGTTGGACACTTCGATTTTCAATGCAAGAATTAGCAGGCTCCTATTATTGTATTTAATAATATATTAGACCATGGTGATGATATTGTTCGACAAATATAAGAACTTATTATTTATGAGGGGACCCATCAAGTAATTATCAAGTTATTTTGTTTACAAAATATCATATCTATCATGACTTGCTTGATGAGGCCTATAGAAAGGTGTCTCCTATTTATTTCTTTAGTGGAGAAATTTTTTGTGACAATCCTTTGGTGATGAGTCATGATAATGATGCCACTACCACCATTGCTACAATTTTTACTATTAATGATGTTGCTACTTTGAATGCTTGTGATGATACTATGATTACTTCTGTGAATGTCACTGTCTATGAGGAGAAGCCCAATCCTAAACTCTATGCTTGCGATGATACTATGAATGCTGAAATGGTTCTTGATGCTATGAATAAAAGCTATGAAATTGAGTTCGTCTTGCCGTACAAATATAATCAGGAAGAAAATTATAATTATGATTCTTTTTCAGTTCCTTTAGAGAATAAAAATACTTTGCGTCTAATAGTTTCAGTGATCTCTCTACGTGAAACATTGCACTCATACATGTCTCTAATGTGCATGAATTTATTTGTATACAAAATTCTGATGCGTATGAAGAGGATATGTCTTTGACCTTTTTGTATGTAGGTGCTCTTCAGTGTGGGTAAAAAAAGAAATTATTGAATTGAAGGAACGAACACCTAAGCCTCAAAGCTAACAAAGTCAAGCTAATGACTTAAACTCGGGAGGCAACCCAGAAGTTTAGAGTATTTTATATTTCTATCCTTGAGTCTAAGTTTGTTGTTTTGAATAAATAGTATGAAGTTTTATTGCTTATGATTTCATATTTATTGTTTGAATTACTTCTGCTACCTCTTTGTTATTTTACTGCTATCTGGTACTTATCGATAAATTCTTGAAATTTTATATTCGAGAATTGCAGAATGTAGGGAGGCTATTAACAAATTTTGGTGACCAATGGAGACTCATAAGGCCCATGTGGCACCTTGCCACCGCAACCTACCATGTGGCGCCGTGGTACGTGCCCTGCTGCCCCAATTTTTTGTGACTCTCTGTTTTGCATTTTTGTTCCCAAACATAAATTTACCTCCCTCTGTTCTGTTGAATTAGTTTCCTTTAAAATAATTTATAAGTCTCTGTCCTATTTCAAAGACTGTTTTAATTCTTTTATAGCTGCTAGAAATATTTGCATATTCTCTTTGTTTAGCATGGGAACTAGCTTTATTTTTAAAGCATTGATTGAAATTTTTACTTGGTCTCTAATGATTAGGATGGTTACTTTATATTATATATGCAAATACTAATCATTTGTAGGTAAAAGAATTATGAGAGAAAAAGGAGGTGTTCACTCAGCCTGGGCGTTCGGTTTAAACCGAAAATTCGGTTTCAGTTATTCGGTTTTTGGGAAATTCGGTTTTCCAGAAATGACAACCGAAATATGGTTTGGAATTATGGAAACCGAAATTTCGGTTAACCGGAATTTTGGTTTCGGTTTTTGGTTTAAACCGAATTTTTGGACCAATTCGGCAACACCATATCTGGCCGGCTTCACTGCTTCACCTTCCTCGCCCCTTCCCCACCCCTCAGGCGGCGATGCGCGACGCCCTCTAGCTCGGGGCGGTCGGATCCGGCGACGGCGCGACGCCCTCGAGCTTAGGGAGGCCGGATTCAACGGCGACGCGTCGTCCTCGAGCTCGGCGCTCCACCGGCCGGCGCCGGCTTCGTCTACGGTCCTTGGTGCTCCGCCGACCGGCGCCGCTTCGCCCATGGATGGCCTGCCCGTCGCCACTTCCTTGCGGATTTGCGGCGCCACTCCTTGCCGCCTCGCCGCCTCCCCAAGACCCCGCCTCTGTTGCGCAACTGCCAAGACCAGCCTACGCGTGCGGCAGCAGCTGCTTGGCCATGGGCGGCAGCCGACGCCGACCGGAGGAGGATGAGGACGCCGCCGTCACATCGTGGCCCTGTGGGCTGTGGCACTGGACGAGGTAGGTAGTGGCGCGGCGCGGGAGAGGAGAGGAGGGCGGCAGCGTGTCGCGGGAGCCGGGAGGAGAGAGGAGGGTGGCGGCACGTCACGGGAGGGGAGACCAGGAGAGGAGGACAGTGGCACGTCGCGGCAGCCAAGTAGGGAGAGGAGGATGGCCGCGCGGCGCATCACGAGAGAGGGACCGAGGGAGGCTTGTGCGTTGGCGGCGCGTCACGGGAGTCAAGGGAGGCCGGGAGGGCGACTAGGGTTGCTTGCGTTGCGGCATTGCCCTGGCCCATGGGCTAGCCTAATGGGCTAATGGGCTCTGAGGCCTCGGTTAATCAGTTTAATCGGTTAACCGAGCACTTAAATCGATTAAACCGAATTAAATTCAGTTTTCATAAAATGTTAACCGAAAATAAATCGGTTAACCGAAATTAGATGAAATTCAGTTTTTTCAGTTTGGGTTCGGTTTGAGTTTCGGTTTTACGGTCTTTATGCCCGGCCTGAGTGTTCATGTCAGTTTATTTTCATGCTGGAAATCCAAGATCGGCAAACAACTTTAAGTTTGCGCGCGTCCCTTCCCTAATTGGCTAAGTTTTCTTGCTCCCTGCATTACAATATGATGATAATTATTATGCATTTGCTTTAATTTTACAGAACTTGATATCTTGCTTTAGGTTGACTTAACGAATGCTTTTAGTTTAGTTTATATTTCTACATAAATTAGTTAGATGGAGTTGAAGATCTTTATTGTTACTTGCTTTACTTGACTAAAAGGTGGTGTTGATGACGATGTTAAATTCAATTCCATTATCTATGCTAGTTGCTTTAATTTCAGTTATAATGGAAATATGGGAACAATCGCTCAAGGTATCTCTTTATGGCAATAAGTTCGAAGGAGGCATAATGGGTGAGGCATATTGTTTCTCATTTATTAGAATAACTGGATTGTCTTATGCACGGATTTATGAAAACCATAGTATACCTTGTCCATGGACTATTATTGCCCATTAGGACTAATGTTCATATTGGTAGTCATTTATTAAGGTTGTGATCTGAGAGTTGATGTCAGGGCCCCGGAACCACACGTGACTCAGAGAACAATGTGTCAACAAAGACTGACCAACTACTTAACTGCGCCGTATGCACCCGCACTACAGTAGTTCAATACCTGACTAACGCACCATACGATTACCAGAGCCGTATGCCTTCACTGTTCATCAAGCCAGCCAGAAGCGAACATTATTCAATAAACCACATGCAATTCCAAAGTCCTGCGAAGATCTAGCGTCTTTCTCGAGTTCGACCAACATAATGATTTCGGAGGAGCTCGGCAATGGTACCCTCACTCTAACCTAGTCCGGAGACTAGTGATTCACCCGAAGGCCCGGTACCATTACTCACACCTTGCCTAGCTGGCCAGCGTATCACAGCTAGCGGGTCACTCAACCGAAAATCATCCTGCTAACCGAACAAAAAGAATGACTCTAATTCTTCACGACTAACACATACACTTCAATTCATACACGCACGGTGTATGAGCAGCCACATTAACAACTCAATATCACGACAAAACTCTATAGAACAGGATTTACTTATAGATAATCATGTCTCATACACAGGGCAGAACTTCAAAAACAACAGCGGAAAGCATTACAAAACGTTGAGGTGGCAGCCCATGCCAACCCTCAAAAGCTTCACAAGCCTACAAGATCTTCGACCAGGAAAACCAAGCAAGAACACTTCAATTTCAGCACACACAGACCATGAAATTCTTGTATTTAGAATACCTGTAGGAATGGAATTCTCAACTAAGTACTTTCATACTCGCAAGATGCTAAGTGCTTATTCCAAGTTAACTTTGACATGAGATGGAAGAATAAATAGCAAGATCAGACAATTAACCAATTTCATCCTAGCATGACAAAGAGAACTACACATGTTATCTTTATCATACTAGCATGGCAACTTTGATGTAGAATAAGCTAACCCATAAGCATAATAATTCATGTGACAAACATCACAGTAAGTAAACCAATTATTTCATGATCATCATATCACAACCAAATGCATTTAATCGAGTTCACCCACTTGATTGAAAATTCAAATTTATCCAAACAAGGATTCTGAACATTAGTGACCACCGTCACTAAGATTTCAATTTCCCACATAGTTCACCTAGTTCACATAGTTCACCTAGTTCACATAGTTGCACTTATCATCGTATAGTTGCACTTATCATCGTATAGTTGCACTTAGCCCACATAGATAGCACTGTCTCACTTAGTGCAGATAGTTCACATAGTTTGCACATAGCTCACATAGTAAACCACCTTCTTGTGGTAATATCCATTTCTATAATTCATGACAATTCCCATAACCTCCGTATTTATGAGCATCAAACAGATCATATTCATGCCAGAAACATCGTGCGTAAGCAAGCAATCGTAATCCAAGTATCCAACACCAAAAACAAAACAAAGCCATTTATCAACTAAGCATGACATAAGTAAACTAGAATATTTCCAACAAGCGAGCATGCTTGCCTGGCTCTTGAATGTGTTGTACTTTCTTGGAATTACTCATACAAATTAAGCCTCGTGGTCCAGTCCTATCGATAAGAAATCTGAATTGCTGGAAACATGATGATAATAGGCATTCGATTAAAATCAGAAATATACAAGATAATATAATGAATGGAAAGCATTCTAAAATATAGGAAACACAAGTATGAAACTAACGCAACTAGAATAACTCGATTTGGGCTGCTAGAACGTAAGATATAATTTTTCAGAGTGTTATATGTCATTATTAGGGCTATTTAGATTAGTAAACACTTTAAGTATGGCATACCAGAAATATTTATATGAAAACTATTTTAAGATACAATACCTGTTAAAATATGCATTTTGACACAGAGTAGACTTAATTTGAAACTAGAATGAATGTTCAGCAATTTTCACAAGCTTTAGCCATTTTACTTATATCTTTTTGTCTTTTTCTTGGTGTTGGAATTTATGTACAAGCTACTTGTTCCTAATCCAAGTCTAGTTGTAGAGTACAACCAGTGGGACCTACAGATCATTGTATCTTTTCTTTCATCATTTTTGTTCCTCATGTTAATTAGGTGTGGGTCCCTTGTGTCATAAGCCTAGAGCAGTTTTGTTTCTTTTATCCATATTTAGGCATATGTGACATATGGAGTGTATTGGTGAGCATTTGGGGTTAACATTGTTATTTAATCTAATTGTTCAGTTGTGGGGGTACAAAGGTCCTACTCATGTATATATGGATATTCCTTGATCAGCATCTTACTTAATCGAGTCCACATGCAGCTAAGACACTAGCTAGATCATATATGCATCGTTCCATATAATTGCTTTAGTGAGATGGTTAGGAGAGTTAGGTACCGGTTAAAAGAGTTGGGAAGATAATTATGTCCTAACCCACCATTTGCAATTAACGATCACGACGAGTACTGATGTAATAACTGCCATACACAGTGATTAGCTTATCTTTCATGTGATCAGTGTATCAACTTGCTAAATTATTTCAATTATAAGCACGTAGATAAGTCTTATCCAGACAGCACAATCATCAGTTGTATTGATGCCACCTTCGCTCGCTCCAACCTTCCCCGCCCCTTCCCTAGCTTCAGTGCACCCAAGCCGGTGCCCCGCCTCACCTAGGTCGCCACCGCCTTCAAGCCGAGGGCCATCTCTGTCCTCCTCTTGCACAACATCTGGATGCCATCCCACCTCTGACGCCCTCCTCCGGCCTCTTCAACCAACCCAGCATGATGTCTTGTTAACGGTGAGCTTTTTCCCTGAGGGCCACCTCCCTTCTATGTTCCTTCCTCCTGTGCCTTTCTTGACCAACGCCTCAACTCGTCGCCGCCAGGTGCCCTGACCACTTTGTTTTCCTTTCTTTTCTTTCCTTTTTTTTGAGTTAAAGTCTGATCCCAAAGAAGACTCAATTTCAGATTTTTAAAGGTTTAGAAAAAGTCACGTGTGACACTTATGGAGCAATTATTTTAAAAAGTTTGCTAACACAAAATAAATTATTTTTGACTGCTAATCGAGTATTAGTTGTGAACTGGCTCAAAGCAAGATTTGTATTGTAGATACTTGAATAACTCTCCAAATATTTTTCAAAACATTATATTTAAGTTCAGGGATGTACTTAATTCCTAGATATGAATTTTTATAAAATTTAGTTAGAAAAAGAGTCACTTGGTTGGCTCATTGCAATTTCGAACGAGAAAGATTTGAGAAGACGTTGGTTTAAATATGTGAATAGGTTACAAATGGCTTGCAAATTTTTGGGGTGTCACTCCCCTCAGATATATCGAACTTATAAAGGTTATTGGACATTAATCTTGGTCATAATTGGGTTGTCCGTTCCACTTCAATTTGGTTCTAGGGCATGCGTTAAGGTTTTTTTTTATAGATCAAATTTATCTTCATGCGATCTATATGCATATATTGAACCGTGAAAACTAGTTTTATACATAAACCTTCAATGATCTCATGGTTTAGGGAAAATGGTTCATTACAGTTGATTTATTCTTGTGATGATTACCTAATAACTTGCCATACTTCACTTAATTTTAAATGAGAGCATAGATATCACTTTGTAATGAATAGGGGCCAGGTGGATGTTGAGCTGGATCCTAGATAATGAGCAGCACATTCGAGTATAATATAAATTCATTTAAACATACTTGTTTTTTATATGATTCCACGTGAGCAAAGTATGTTCTGAAAGCCGGTCATTCCACTCCATCTTATTTGCTAGCCTCTACGGTACTCAATTTTGCATTATCACATTGATATTTGCATACTTCGTTGGTACATCCAAACCCATGGGATACGTCTCTCTAAAAATAGAAATCAACAAAGATGAAGCTGAGGTGGTAATAAAGATCGTTAAAACAGAACATGCAGTGCAAAAAAAGAGACATCCCAATAGCCCTTCAATTTCACCATTTTTGTCTACCATACCTATCTATCATGGCTCTTCATCCTCTTACCCATTCGAGTACCTTGCCATTGCACTTATCATTTACTCATCACTTTTTTAGAGTTTATCTTGCATTACACACATATAGCCTTGCACTTAGCTCCTTGCTTGTTATACTATGTAAAGAGCTCATCATTGTAAGGTATCTCTCCATGTTGTAGGGCTTTACTAAAAGAAAAAGAGAATAAATAATAAAAAGAAAAGAAAAGAAAAGAGTAGAAGAGAGGTACCATATTCTTTTAGCGAGATGAATCATTTGTAGGCTAGTGCATATACTTTTTAGTAGCAGCATTAACAACATTTATGTAGCTCATATGCTTCATTTATATCTTTTGAGTGTCATTCATTTTCTCATGATATTCACTTATATCATTTGGAGCATTTACTTTGCTCATGGTCTTCACGTAGACCTTTTGAGAGCATTCACTTTGATCATGTGCTTCACTTATATTATTAGAGAGCATCTTTTTTATGTGATATGGTTTCACTTCTGCATTCATATGACAATCTCTACTCCTCTTGCAATATTAATAACTGGGACATCACTAGGGGATCACTTTACATTGCAAGAGACTCTCTATTTCTTTGATCGAGTCCTTCCTACCCTCTCATTATTTTTCTAAGTGATTGGAATGTTGATACATCAAGTACTTTTGTGGATTATTTGACGAAACAAACAGTGACCAGTAAAAAACTTGCTTGCTCTTTCAAAGACGAAATTTTTTAGGAATCTTTACACATTGGTACGTAAGGCTTTTTACTTATGACTTGCCTCTTGTAGGTGAGCGCCAAAAGTTTCATTGTGATATTTTTTTGCTTTGTAGTGACTTGAAACATTGTTTTTCCCTCTAGGCATGGGTAGGAAGTTACTAGTTAGAATTTATTTTATATTTTGAATTGTGATCTTAGCATTTGAGTTTCAAAGAGAACCTTAAGCTTAATAATTGGTATTAATTATTTTTGGACAAATGCCAATGTGTTGCATATTTCTTTTGCTAAGATTTGCAGGTATTGCTTTATTGAAGGAATCAAAATACATCAGTCCGGTATGACTTCTGTTACCTAAAGCCATTGTCAAACTTAAGTTCCTTAGGGATGACTTACTTGGGGACGAGTAAGAATTTAAGATCGGGGGAGCTTGATATGTAAAAAACATATAATGTTTTTTGAGTTTAATAATGTTTTATCATAGTATTTCTATTATATATTTTAATTGATTTTTTGTATTATTTAATAAACTGTCAGAGTACCGAAAACTCTCTTTTATTTTGTGCACGCAGGAAAAACATTGTAAAAATTAGAAAATGAAACATTCCTGGAATGTTCGGAGGGGTATTGCATCGCACGAAATGAGGTGTAAGCCTGTGGAGGCTTGGCTGTCACCACCCTTCCATGAGTAGATCTGGCTCAACTCTAGAAGTCCTTTCACACAGCCTTTTCTATTTATACCGTAGCCATTGCATCACGAAGAATAGAGAGAGGCGGTAGGACAGAACCGGAGGCTCCTGCCAGGAGCCCTATTTTTCCATCTCCATTAACACCACAAAATTTCACCATAGATTCATCTATACAGCAAGCCTCCATAGCTAGTTGCTCCTTCAAATCTCTCTACTATCAACAAGAACTTTGAGATTGATTTTTATTTTGGTATTCGTCAATATATATGGATTCGATATTTTATGCTGGTCCTGAGTCCCAATGAAAAGATTATTCATTAGTTAGGCATTTACCATAATTGCATCTTACGTGAGCCTTGAGTCCCAATATCTTTATGATAATTGTTATTAGTGAATCTATATACCCTATGCTTCTTTTGTAGCTATTAGAACTCCACTCCTAACACTTTTAGTATTTAATTATTTTCTACTTTTTATTTATTCTAAAAATACGTTTATTTCCTATGTCAAATGATTGCATATTTTGATTATCTATTGCATCATAGAGGTTCACAACTATTTGAGAAACATGTTGCGCATCTCCATATTCAGTTTTACCTGTTTTTAGTGTGATTTCAAATTTGGACCAAGTGAGATCAATCACCGCTTCCTTTTGGGTTCAATACTATTTCTCATCAAAAACGCTACAATGAACCTGTGCACTTCCAAGTTATCACAACCTGGTATTGTTTCCACATAGTTCACCACGACTAGGGCATTGTTTTTTGAACACATTCAATCTGGACTACACCAAAATAGCTTGTGCAAGACATGAGTATAGACCATGTCACGTGTATCACCCGTCTTGTTGCATCTAGTTAGATTTAATCTAGAAAAAAATCCATTTTTAACTCTTTAACTATGGTGTTTGATCTAACTTGAATGCTGAACTATATAATCATTCATATTAAATTCTGAACTTTCTAAAACCGTTTAACCTATAGCCCATGTTTGTATAGTCGTTTTGCATTTCGTGCTTTCCCAAAAGGGTGCAAAAATTTTATAGGTGTAGCGAATGGTATGAAATGATAACAATTTTATAGGTGTAGCGAATGGTATGACATGATAATGTGCACAATTTAATCGAACCGCTGTGAGAAATGAAACAGAAATTCATTAACTGTTCTCTTTTTTATGGATTAGAAATGATCATATTATTTGATGAATTTAATCTGTTCTCATTTTATAGCATTCTGCACACCAATGAATTGTTTCGGATTTTTTAGAAGCGTTATCCAGAATCTTAGGGTGGTTTTGCACCTCAGAAGTTTTAGAAATTTTTTAAAAACATCAAGAATGTAGGATAGTCTACATAATGAGAATCTACCAAGATTCATCCAGAAATATGATTATTTGTGTTGTGTACAAAAAAGACAAGAGGAATCTGTTTACCTCTTAGCTTTCTCGCATAGGACACAAATAATTATATTTTTGGATGAATTTTGTAGTTTATAATTGTTGTCATTATGGAAACAACCAAGAAAAAGGGGTGTCGATAGCTTGATGGTTATGTCACAATAGTTATGGACCGGGTATGACAATCTTGTTAGAAGATCATCGTAAACTCCATAATATGAGACATGTTGATATTTTTTCAATAGGTTTGACCACCTCATGGAGCACGACCTAATCCTATGTCGAGAGAGGAGCCTCATATGCAACTTGGCTAGCGACTTGGGTCATCGTTGACTTCCTAGGGGTGCCTTAGAGCTCCCCGTTTGAGACTCGAAGCTCTAGGCCTCCCTCTGAGATTTCTCATTTATGGGATGATTTTACAAGACCCCATGGGGGTTATATAGGCAAGAGCCCCATGACAAAAGACCATAGGTGCCCTTGAGTGATGAGTGAGAGAGGGATAAATAGGTAAAAATTGTTCCATAAGTCCATGGTAGATTAGAGAAATGGGATGGTGCATGATCCACAATGGACTAGACTCAGTTTAACTTGCTTTGACTTGCTTTAACTTGCTTGTTGAATTGACTTGCTTTACTTGCTTTAACTTTCTTCTTGACTCGACTTTTGTGCCACTTAGGTGCCACATAGAACTAAATGGGCTGGCCCATATATGATTTGTATTTAACCCAATAGGAGCCCGCTTGAGCTGCAGTCATGGTAGTGGCTGCAGGCAAATTTCTCAAACATAGACGGAGATATTTCTTCTAGCTCCTTCTGACTTGTTGTCGTTTCATGCCTGGGCCAATTATCTAACTTTTTGAGGGGTATTCATTCTGATCTCGGCTGTCGAGGATGGAGAGGAATTTCCCTTGTTGTCCATATACAGGAGGTGAAGAATGGTAATTCTAAGCCGTTGAGGCAAGGTGGATTTCTTGTCAAGGAGCGAGAGATGTTTTTACTTGAGAATTTCATGGGAGATCTTAAGAGTCTCATGATCTTATTTCTTCTTGATGTGCTCAAGACCAAGACTTTGATGAGCACTCCTAAGCTCTCCATGAGATTTCTCAATTTTCCAATGAGAAATCTTAAACTCCTTGTACTTGTGAGTTAAGGTCTCATTCTTTTCTTTCTCCTTCACAAGCAATGCATTTTGCTTCTCAAGAGTAACAACTAGCATATCTAACTAGGCATTCTCAATTCATCAAGACCATGAAGTAATTCCTCATCACTATCATCATAGGTGGGTGATCTAGAGTTTGGGACTACCTTTGACCCTTTTTCCATGAGACAGAGAGAATTTTCATCATCACTTGAGTGATCAAAGAGGGACTTGGCGAGTCTTGAGCTTGCCATAGTGAGATCGGCAACTCTATGGGTCATCATCTTCTTCTTCTCGAAGTCGTAGCAAGAGCAAGAGTCATTTGAGCCCCACCCTTGGCCAATGTGCGCATGAGCCTTTTGGCGGTTCTTCTTCAAGAACTTCCCTTTCATGGCACTACTTCCTGTACCCCTTCTCCTTTTTCTCCTTCTTGTCCTTCTTGTTTGGACAATTGATGAGAAAGTGACCTATCTTGCCACACACAAAATATGCCCTCTTGGTGAGTTTCTTCTTGGTGTCCTTTTAGTACTTGTGGCATCTTCCTTGGCCAAGAACTTGTTGCCACCGTTATTCTTGAAAATCTTAGAGAATCTTCTGACTAGAAGAGCAATGTCTTGAGGTTCAAATGCTTCATCTTAATCATCATAGCTTGGCCTTCAAATCGTGTTTCTCTTGCCATTTGAGTTTGATGACACCAGCTCTTCCTTATCTTGCATTGCCAACTCATGGACAATGATTCTTCCAAGAACCTCAGTTGGGGTAAGCTTCTTGAAGTTGTCCCTCTCACGAATGAGCATTACAAAGTACTCATACTTGGGTGAGAGAGCATACAACATCTTCTTCACCACGAAGTGGTTGATCATCTCAGTGCTCCCGAAGCCCTTGAGCTCATTCACTATGAGGCTGTGTACATATCATTCATGCTCTCATTCTCTAACATCATGAATCGGTCGAGTTTGCTCATCAAGACATCAAGCTTTCACTCCTTAATAGATGAAGCTCCCTCATGTATCTCTTCAAGTATATTCCAAATCTTTTGAGCATCTTCAAGTGTGCTCACATGGTTGAACTCATCCAAACTCAATGCATTGAATATGCCATTGGTTGCTTGACAATTGAGGTGAATGTTCTTGTAATTGGCATCTGGGAGCTCGTTCGGATTGATCTATGCAAAACCATGGAGCACAACATGCCATACGCTTGGGCTAATGGCCATTAGATGCATCTTCATCTTATGTTTCCAACTAGCATAGTTTGAACCATCAAATTACAGACCCCTACTCATGTGGAAACCCTTGCTAGAAGGCATCCTCGCTCTCTAGGTAGTGAAAACTAAATGATAAGAGCACCTTGCTCTAATACCAATTGAAATGATATAGGTAATCAACTAGAGGGGAAGGGGTGAATACGAGATTATCAAAATTTTATCACAAAAATTCTTTTTACACAAGTATCTCTATAACATTAAGCAGCGCAAAGCAAAACATATCATACTATTGATCTATACAAGCTAAGAACAAAAGTACGGCTCAAGTATGAGAGCTAGAAGGCAAGAGCTTAATCAAACTAGTAGTAGGTATGAGAACAAAACAAGTATAAATATGTGCAACAAGACGATCACACGGGAGATACAAAGATTTTTAGTGATGCTCTATGTTTCCGTTGAGGAAGCTTGATCCTACAATTGAAGCTAGCATCCAATCATGTTTTTCCCTAAAGAAGCTTGCCAATGCGAAGCTTCCCATCTCTTGTGGCAGCTCTTCGTCTTGTGGTAGACAAGCTCGAACACTTACAAAATTCTTGGGGCTCTTCACAATCTCCTTGTAGACTCCCAAGTGACTCTTAGCCCTCTAGGAGACACCAATTTCCAAGAGTAACAGGCTCCAATCAGTTTGGCTTGGAGATGAACGTTTGCTTGGTGCTCAAATATGACTCAATCTCTCTCTCAAAGAGTTCCTCACAAGAATTGAAGCTAGAGCTTGAGGAATTTGGGAAGGCACCCACAGGAGTAGAGGAAATGATTGGTAGAGAGTTTGACATGCAAAGAGGCTTGGACGTATATATAGCAAACCCCTCAAAAACTAGCCATTAGTCAAAGAGCTGAAGAATTCACAAATTCTAACCTTGAACCCGAAAGTTTTGACATTTGAAAACAACAATTATTTTGATTGTCCAGAATAGATTTTGGAACTTTTGTCACAAAATCAGAGGTTCTGCCATTGCACTCGGATGTTCCCAGATTTTGAAGGACCTCAATAGAGGATAGGGTAAATGCATTCTCAGAGGTCTGACATTCTAACTCGGTTGCTCCGAGATCTCTAGGATAAGTCCAGGACTGATCTCAGAGGCTCCGAAAACATTTCCAGCAAATCTAACTTTCAACACAAAAAGATAGGCATTTTTAGGAATGGAACTCAAATGTTAGGGAAATCTCAGCTGTTTTGGCATCCAACAAGACAGATAGGAAGGGCAGCTCAGAGGCTCTGAGTATCCTGACTCTTCACATAAAGGTGAAACTCGGATGTTCCAAAACTGACCTTGGAAATTTTGACTTTTCAGAAAGGTAGAGAATTTTTGAAGGCCTCTTTGGGTTTGGAAAAAGATTCCTAACTGACCATCAGCAAGGCACTCTCACTAGCTTCTAGATTTCAACCCCCCTTAATCATACGGCTTCCGTAAACTCAAAGTGATTTCTCAAACCACTAAGGAGCTAGAAAATTATCCTTAATCTTTGTTTCTTGAAGCCGTCATTGCTTAGAACCTTTTAGGGGTTGTCAATGCTGATTTTACTATTACTTTTAGGACTAAACACCTGATCACATTAGTCTCTTAATCATCTTAACATTAATCATCAAAATCCACATGGTGGGGGGCAAGATGCACATTTAGGGTGGCACGCACTCTAATTGGAGAGTTGGACCTTTGGAGGAGAGAGCAATACACTCACGCGTGTTGTCATTCTCCCCATTTCTTGAGTCATCATCATAGCGGTTGTCATAGTGGCGTGCATGAGTCGCCTCGTTTCGCTCCCATGCATCACGCTTGGTCAAGTAACCAAACCAGGGTGCCTCCAGTATACTTCCTAGGACTATACTTATGATAATTGGCACCGACCGTGGGGAATCGATATGACAAGCTACACCGCAATGACCACAGGCGTAATGACAATGACCATGCTCATCACGTTCTGCTATGTCAACCCTCTTCTCAACCACATCAAGGTTTCGTCAAGGGAAGCCTCATGTCTTCAAACGTGACAACCGAGACCAAGAGGAAGGCATGACAACTCCTGCGCATGGAAAACAGTGCCTGCGTGCATCTAAGACACTCACGCGTGATGACATCAACCACACTTGCAATGACAACACCTGCTCAAGTATGATGACATCACCACCGCGTGAGGACACCATCCATGTGCACAACCCAAGATCTGTTGGCAGAACAGCGGCATCTAATGCTCTCACTACAGCCAAAGCACCCCTGGTCACCGCGTGCATGATGAATACTCATGCCACAGCACCTCGAGCATTCCAAGGTGCTCGAGCAAGCCGAGGAGGTCATCGAGTCAGCGATGCACCAAGTACTGCACAGGTAGAAGGGGCTCGAGTGCCAACTATGCCAAGCCATCGAAGCGAACCAACAAAACAAGGAGTTGCACACATGCCTACAGGCCACAAAACTCTAAGCTATACGCATCACGACAAAGGCGCAGGAGTCCGTGAAACACTTCCTCAAAGAGCTAGAAGCTATCAAGGCTGCAACCACGCCAACACCTGTGCTCCTGGAGATCCTACATCTCAACAACTGTGTCGCGGATAAACTGAATCGGACATCACTGACACTCAAACTTGAGCTACACGGCCTCTGCCCCAAATAGCGCAAGACACATGGTGCTACATGGGACAAGTCAACAAAATCGAGACGCTGCACACGCATCATACATGGGGCTGATGGAAGCTTGCATGATCAAGAACACCATGTCATAGAACAACGCTTTGGCGAGGCACCAAACAGCAACAAGACCATCCAAACCAACCAATAGTCCTCACCTTGCCACCCCTGCCACCTTCACTAGGAGGAGCTCAAGCACTAAACATTGCAGATCGGCACCACGTGATAAAATGCAATCACTTGGGGTAGTGCTCGCACTTCCCCATTCAAGTGGCAAGTTAAAGAATATGTTAGAAGAATTCAGTACATATTCTCATATCCACCAAAATAGTTGCCCACATGGATGTGACATTTGGTCCAGAGGATACAGTAGGTGTTTCACACCCACATCATGTGTGTAGGTGATCTCTGCATTCATTTCAAACAACGAAGTTAGGCACATCCTTGTGGATGGGGGAAGCTCAGTCCATATCTTATCGCTTTTATAGCCTCTAGCATGGGACCATCGTATTGGGCCAAGTCGAGGCCGCCTTCGTTAAGCGACACCAGCTCCGAGGGCAATGATGACAAAGAACGCCTCTCGACCGACAAGACCAAGGGGGCCACCACCGTGGGAGCAGAAGGGGTAACCGCTGGGGTCGAAGGTGGGTCAGTCTTCGAAGCCGGGAACTTCTCGACTCCCACCGGCACAAAGGTAACCCAAGAAGCCTTCGCCATCGAAGCGCTGGTCTTCTTCACCGGATTGGTGACATTGGACGAAGCAATCATCACCTGCACACACTACTGCAAAATGACCCTTTGCTGAACCCCCTCCACTGACGGGCGCACTCTTGCCCGTCGTTGGAGGCTGTCACTGCTGACGGGCCCTTAGAGGCCCGTCAGCAGAGGTGTCTGACTGGCCGCAGCGGAAGACCTCCACTGACGGGCCCTTAGGTTGCCCGTCAGTGGAGACGCAACCCCGGTGCCATAAATGACGCATCATCTCCACTGACGGTCGGTACTTAAGTGCCCGTCAGCGGAGAGGAAGTCTCCACTGACGGGCAGCTATGCGGACCGTCAGTGGAGATGAACAAAAAGGTGCCAAGATGACGTTAGTTTCGAAGCGATCTCCACTGACGGGCTTTATTTAAGTGCCCGTTAGTGGAGAAGCGATCTCCACTGACGGGCGTATCTAAGTGCCCGTCACTGGTATTTCAGCCCAAAAGCACTGCATCAACAAACATCAATAACTTTTGATCTATAAGTCCAAATAAAGTGATTCTTTTTGCAAAATTTGTAAAATAAATAGATCTAGACAGCAGATCAAGTTTCATAATTTTTTGAGTTTTCTGAAATTTCTAGTATTTATTTTATTTTTTATTTCTTTTCTTGGGAGATGCTTGAGTTATAAAGCAATGTATAGTCTAACTTTTGTGAAACTGTCTAATATTTTAAACACAGCCTCATGAGGTCATCTCATGACCCCATGCCAATTTTCATATTTTTTAGACCACATTTAGAGTTTATATAAAATGAAAAATCATTAAGATGCAAGTAAAGGTTTGAATTTTCCCAAGAAAATATTTGTATTTTTTTATATATATTGTGGATAGGAGCTAAAAAGATACATAGGTACTTGTATATGAATTTTTCTTCCATTCAGAGGCCTTCTTTAAGATACTTGTAGTTCAAATTTGAAATATATCCAGTAAATAGCTAGATATTCATTTAATGCCTAAAAAATAGCAAATAATTTCAGAAAAATGCTTAATTTTGACATTACCAATATAATGTAGTATGTTCCATGTATAAAATTTTTAGACCATTTTAGATAAATATTTTGGGAAGGTACTATACATAGTACCTCAAATTGGTATTTCAAAAAATAGAAAATACAAATTATTACATAACAAGATGGAACATGAACAAATATTAGCTTATAATAGTGTAATATCAAGTTGTAGTCCAAATCTCAAGTTCAAATGATGAAGAATTTATGATGTGTACTTCAATCTTCATATTTCCCCTTTAAATGTTATGAAGCTTTCTCAGAGATGGTTAAGTTACAAAGCAATGTATAGTCCAACTTTTGTAAATTTGTCTGAAATTTTAAACACAGCCTCATGAGGTCATATAATGACCCCATGTTAATTTTCATATTTTTTAGACCACATTTAGATTTTATAAAAAATGAAAAACCAATATGATGCAACTAAAGGTTTGAATTTTCCCAAGGAAATGTTTGAAAATTTTATATATTTTCTGGGTAGGAGCTAAAAACATACATAGGTACTTAGATATAATTTTTTTTCCATTTATAGGCTCTTTTTAAGATACTTGTAGTTCAAATTTGAATTATATCTAGTAAATAGCTAGATATTCATTTAATGACTAAATAATAGCAAATGATTTTAGAAAAATGCCAAAATTTGACATGAACAATGTAATGTAGTATTTTCCATGTAGAAAAAGTTTGGAGTATTTTGAATAAATATTTTTGCAAGGTACTACAAATCTCACATCTCACATTAAGTTCGACCACTGACGGGCAGCTACGAAGCGCCCGTCGGTGGAGACCCCCCCCACCACTGACGGGCGTCTATGAAGCGCCCGTCGGTGGAGACCCCCCACCACTGACGGGCGTCTATGAAGCGCCCGTCGGTGAAGACCCCCCACCACTGACGGGCAGCTACGAAGAGCCCGTCGGTGGAGACTCCGCCTGTCTATAAGGCCACGGGCGGGACTTGGCGAAAAATTCACCAAGTCCCGCGCGTTCTTTCGAACCAGGAGTCCTCCTCGGAGACTCCCCGTCGCGGCGCCTCTCGGCCGCAGGCCGCTCCCCGTCCCGAGGTCCAGATCGAGCCGGCGGCCCGGCGCCCGGCGCAACCAGCCCCGCTCCCCGTCGGCGACTCGGTGCTCGGCCGGCGGGCGGCTTAGGCGGCCGCACCCGCAACCAACCCCGCGCCGCCGCCCCGGCGGGACCTCAAGCACGAGCAACCCCTCCTCTGCCGCAGGTTTCGCCATTTCTTTTTATTTTTTTTGAGCCGGTTGCTACTTGTGATTTGGTTGAGTTCGAGGGCGATGGAAATGCTAAGCGCGCTTTTTTGGGAGATTTTCGGTAACTCTGCCCAATTCAGCTCATCTCGGCTGACGATTTGGACTCGTTTACAAGAGGTGAAATTGGGGGAGTTTGTGTCCGTGGGGGAGATGCCTGATAGGATTTCTGCGTGGAATTTGCTCTGCAGGGGCTCCGGCTGTACGACGCGGACACGTCCACGCTCCGGCTGGAGGCGGAGTCCGAGGCAGTGCTTCTCGACTGCTGCTTCAAGGATGAGTATGTCGCGTTTGCAGGTGGTTCGGATGGATCCGTAATAAGGTATCAATAAAACTGCCCCCCCCCCGATTCCAGTGCCTAAGCTTCCCAAAAACATCAGCTGCGTGTAGTTATTTCGACCATAGGTTGCTTAGTGTGATGTTTCCCTGCACATGCTTGCCAGCGCAAACAAGGTATGCTGGAGTTTTAGGTGTCGTTAGTAGTTACATTTAGCATATGCTGGATTATATTTTTGCATTAATGACATTAGCTCCTGACATGACATCTTTAATGTAAACTGCCTTTGTTTTTACAATTTTACTCCTTTAGCACTAGTAAATATGCAACAAATGAAGTAGGAAAGTTTGCTGTGCTTCTGCAGCTGCTGATTTACATTTTACACTAACAAGTAATGTTTCATTCCCCGTCTCCTCTATTTTAATATGGGAACTTCATGCCTTACTATTTATGCTGTGGGGAATATTCTTAGGTATGACTTGCATTCAAGAACTAAACATACAGTGGGGCTGCATGATGATGTGGTTGCCAGCACTGAGTTCTCCCTAAGTACCGGTAGGGTATATTGCCAAATTTAACACTTGCTCTCTGATTTCCAAAATGTTCCCCTTGGAGAATCAGATATCAGATAACTTCATAAAACAGTGCCTATTGTGTCCTCATTCACCGAGCATGGATTTATACTATGAACTTTCTAGTACCTGATCCGAATACCAGCGCTTGGTGGGGGGGGGGACGAGGATAGGTTAGCTTGAGATTACAGTTTTGTAACTGTAAACTATAACATCACTGATCTATACCAAATATCTATTTACTGAGTTTTCAGAATTGGAAACGGCAGCCATTGCTTCTTAAATTTTTATGTGATCCACTATTCAACTATCATTATGAGGATGCGAGCTCCACAGGAAGGTCCATGCAAGCTCCACAGGAATTTTATTTTTTTAATCCCTTAAAACCTACTACCGACGGGCCTCTAAATAGTGCCCGTCAGTGGTGACCAAGGATCTACCGACGGGCCTCTAAATAGAGCCCGTCAGTGGTGACCAAGGCTCTACCGACGGGCCTCTAAATAGAGCCCGTCAGTGGTGACCAAGGCTCTACCGACGGGCCTCTAAATAGAGCCCGTCAGTGGTGACCAAGGCTCTACTGACGGGCATCTAAATAAAGCCCGTCAGTGGTGACGAAGGCTCTGCTAACGGGTCCTGGGCCCGTCAGTGGAGGGCACCCCTCCACTGACATTTCCAGGCTGACGGGCCCCCAGCCCGTCAGTAGAGGGGGTTTCTCGCCCGTCAGCAGAGGCCCGAACTGCAGTAGTGACAGATGAACAAGTAAAGAAACCAACAAAGCCCCTACTAGGGAAGACGTACTACGAGAAGGCGTACCTACCTTGGTCACTTCAGCTCCAGCGGAACCCTGCGCTCTGGGAGGGCCATTCCCATCTTGGCCGGAGTCACCAGAGGAGCTGAGCCCGCAGCTCGGGACTTCTCGCACGATAGGATCCACCTTGACCAGGGGAACGAGATTCCTCCACCCCCCTACACGACAACTCGGAAGAAAGTCAGTCGTCTCAGAAGATAAGGGAGAAAAGGTCTAGTATTGGTTAGATGGGTACCTTCGGGGAAGATCTCGGAGGCAAAGGAGGAGTCAGAGCACCGGGGGAAGCAGTTGAGGGAGCCTTTTCTGACTGGACCTTCTCGGCTGATGTAGTAGTGCACAGGACATCTCCACCACTAGACTCGGGGGCTGGGGCCTGCGAGTTCAGGACCTCGACCCTTTCATCATCCTTGATCGGCCTTTGGGTCGGGTGCGCCTCTACCAACACGTTACGAGGAAACGTACCCAGGTTATGTTAAGGTTAACCTAGCACTACTCAGAGGAACAAATCCGACAAGGAGCCCAATCTGAACTTACGGTGAAAATCTCTTTTCTTTCTTTAGTTCCAAGCTTTGCGATTATAAGTGGCACCACGGTCCTCCCTTCGGGTAGCGACAAGTTGAAGAGATACTTCACTCATGACTGGAGCTCGTCAGTAGGGAGATCTATGCCAGGGATTAGTCCGAGTAGATGAGAATGCATATTTTCCTACTGATGTGTCAAAACCAAAGCGACACTTACTGGTGCCAAAGTCCCTCGTCAGATCCTCCTAGTCTGAGTACTCCCAGGCTGCTGAGATCCGCGACCTGAGAGAGCTCAGCTGCTGCCTAAGGAAGTCCTTAGCAACATCCTGTGTCGGCAAGCCTCTCTTGCCAAGGTCTGAGACCTCATCGACAAAAGCCTTGAGCCTGTCGGTTTGCAGTGGGATCTCCGTCCAAGCCTCGGTCTAGAAGGGCGCCAGGCTGTGGTACTCAATGTCGAACACTGGAGGAGGTTGGCACTAGAACCACTTCACCCGCCAACCTGACCACGAGGTCTGGCTGGCGAAGGGGATATATTTCTCTTTCTTTCCCTCCCGCAGTCAGCACTGATGACGCACTTCAACCTTCTCAGGTTGTAGATGTAGTGCCAGAGGTCCAGACTCAGGCGGATGCTAAGGTAAGCTTCGCACAGATGTACGAACACACTTAGCATCAGCACCGAGTTGCGATTCAGGTGGATCAACTCAACCTCGTAGAACTGGAGGACGAGGATGAAGAAGGTGGATGGCAGGAATTGGAATCCACACTAGAAGAAGTTGGAAAGGACGACGGTCCAAGCAGTGTTTGGACTCGGGATTGTCTCCTTACGTGCTGGTCGACAAGGGACCATCACCCGAGGGAGAATGTGCTCGCCCTTCTCTAGCTTGTCGAGGGCGGCAAGCTCGACGTTAGACACATTGAACTCCAGTATTGCCACCACCGGAGCAGAGTTGGAGTCCTCCTACATCCTCTCGGGATCGTCAGCAGGTTTTTGAGAGCTAGCAGAGGTCTTGGCATCACCCTTCTTCTTGCCCATCTCAAAGAAATAGAAAGCGGGAGTAAAAAAGTGCAAGAACTGGCGGGAGGAAGAGGATGAAGAAGTTGAAAAACCAAGGTTTGGAATGTCGTGAAAAACCCCTGGGTCCCCCAGAGGACTTAAAAAGGTGAAGAGTTGCACAATCCTGACTAGTCGCATAATGGATCCAATGGTAATTGTGGCCACGATCTCTGGTTAACGTCCCATCGTAGTTAATGCATGCAGTAATATTATGCACATTATCAGCCGTTTGCACGAGAAATAAGGAATTGCAGGCGCACGACTTGTCAAAACGCGCCATAAGTTTCTCACATCATCACAGCAGTTGCAGAAAAAGAGGGAAAAGATTCTCACCACCACACGAAATCTCCTCCGTGGTGGTTCAAATTTTGGAAAACCTACCAGTTCAGATAATCATGATTGAAAAGTCATGGGCATGACCCAAGCATCCATTGAACTTCCTAGAGATCCTACTCAGATGTGGGACTACTCAGGAGCTTCTTAATGCTTCTCGGGAGTGCTCAGTTCTTGACTAAGGAAACTTGGATGACTAAGGGGCCAAGTGGATGCTTCATCCTACTCAGAGGTTCTTACAAGAACTCAAGAGAACATCTGGTCAGATGTTGTCCCCAACTAGGTTGATCCCTTTAATCTGTCTTGGTCTTATTTCACTTATTGATGTGGGGCTTGACAATGAGTAGTGTACAATTACTGTATACAATGACAGTATCTGTATGCAAATACACCACAACCTAGGGATATCCCACTTACCCGGAAAGGTGTGTACCCAGGAGAAGGACTCACAGTCAATAAGGAAACCACCCGTGGGTATCCAGGGCTCCTTAAACTAGGCAGTCAAACCTGATGTTTAAGGGAAGTGGAATCCTACACGGGGATGAGTCCGTATCTCCTACGATATGGTATACCCTCTATAAAAGGATCCTGAGGGCCTTCAGAGAGGACAAGCTCTTTTGGGTTAGAAGTAAGAAGCTTTGGATTACAAAAGCTTTTGCAGATCAATCGACTTCCGAGCAAGTAGAAGGGAAGATCAGCCTCTACCATCACCTTCGATTAGTTGTAGATCCCATCCAGGGCTAGACACCCCTGTTTTTTGTACTATGTCTCGAGATCAATATAAGCCAACAGACGTAGGGTTATTATCCCGAGGGAGGGCCAAATCTATATAAAGCCTTGTGGCAAGTGGACTGATTCGTGGTCAACTTACCGATATGATCCCCTATTCTCAATTCTCTCTCCTCCACGTATTACCTAAGATCGGCGGTTTACCGATCATCAACAAGAAGGTTCCACATAACATCAAGGAGAACTACACGCGATCCCCCAATAAGTGTTATGCCTTCATCACAGGTCTCGGTTGATGCAGGAACCAAGGCTTGCAGTGCAGTCATAATGCTCGTTAGGTGATCACGATTAGCTTTCCTTGAAGTTGTGTGAGATCTATCTGTTTGTATTTGGTCATGCATATAGAATAGGTCGAGAGAAGGTATGCCTATGATGAAAATGACCACATACGTAATTGAAAGAGCATCTAGGTCTCTAAATGGTTTTGATGGTTAATGGCAACTCAACTGGATCTAACAGTTATCTTGAGTTTGAATAGGAAAGTTAGGTTCTAGGAAGAATGATATATCCAGGAAGGATGACCACCAAAAATGTACAAGGAGGGTTACTCAGGTTAAGGAGATGGTTGTGCTAGGCAGCTATGCCACAGCTGTGAAGAAGCCGGTGCTGTGCTAGGAGTAGCAAGCAAGGTGATGGTTGCTTGATGCGTCAAGAGCCTTGACTACAGTTGGTGGAAGCTAAAGCCTAGGTTCGCTAGTTTCCTTGAGTCCTTAGGTAACACCTGTACTATCAAGAGGGATGAAGTTGCAAGCTCATTTAGAAGTTCTTATGCTCAATGCTCAGAGTGTTGGATAGTGGCACTGATGCCTTGAGGTCAGTGGCCCTGTAACAACAGTTTTGCACAAGTGCGAAACTGGGTTGTGCTAGTACACTGCTGTGCTAGCTTCCTAAAACCTTAGAGCCACAGTTACCTGTGTGACACAGCTGTGTCACAGGTGAATAACTGCTCTATGACTCAGGTACACCTCTGTGCCAGGGGAGAGCTTGAAAATGCTAAGTAAACTACACTGTAACGGTTTGCCTGCTGAGTCAGAAAACTGTTGGAGGTTCTCTCCTGTTAAGCATCTGAGTTTGTTGTGTGCGCTGAGGGCATGTAATGTGCCAAGATCGGACTGAGTAGGGAGTCTACGTCAGTTAGGGTTTCACCTGTGTCAGCCACTGGTGACACAGGTATCGGTCTGCCTGAAGCCTTGTTACAATTGTGCATTGAGGTTAGCTGTGTCACCGGTGCCTGTCACTGGTGACTCACTTAATCCTACGTGGCATGAGTGTAACGGTCAGGTGCCTGTGGCCCCTAAATATAGGGGACCAGCGGAGGTCTTGGACCTCAACCTTTGCTCAACCTTTGCAAACCTTGTTTGTCTTTCATCCTTAGCGAACCTCTCCTCCAGAACAGAACCAAACCTTCATGTGAGTGTGTCCTAGTTTTTGTCCTGGAGAGTTAGAGCTTTGACCAAGAGCAATTGGTTCATCAAGTGATTGTTGCAGTGGATTCTTGATGGTGATATGCCACCCGGGTATCACCAAGGAGGGCGAATCCGGCCTCCCGGCCACGGGATGGGCCGGGCCGACTACTCGGAGTCCGACTACAACACGGGGGCACCTCACCGACGTGGAGTACAAGACAAGGACTAATACCTGTCCGGCTTACCCGGAATCAGTTGTAACCAAATAGGAAACATATCTGCTAACCCGATCCGGACTCTGTAACCCTACCCCGGCCGGCTATATAAGGCTCGGTAGGGGACCTCCGATCGGCATCGCTTTACATCCAGTATCGTCTCCATTGTTTCATAGCTCAGGCCCCTTCGAGATCGATTCTCTAGGGCCTGCGGCACTCGGGATACAACAATACCAGCCACCAAACACAGGACGTAGGGTATTACCTCTCCGAGAGGGCCTGAACCTGTCTAAATCTTGTCTCCCGTGTGCAGCCATCCTGATTTGCTGTGCTCACACCGCCCCATAATTAGTATTGCCGGAATAATACTCCGACAGTTGGCGCGCCAGGTAGGGGCTGTGCGCATAGATCCATCTGCACGAGTCAGGATGGTTTTCATCAACAACAACATCTTCGTCTCGGGAAGCGTCTTGAAGTTCGCCTTCATCAGCGCTGTCCCAGACCCTGGCCACCTTTTCCGTTTCGGAAGGTTGGATTTCATCGCCGACAAGGTCGGCCAGCTTCACCTCTGCCACTCGGCGACGTCCCGATCGGCAGAAGCTTCATCAGCTCTCCAGCACGGGCCTCCCACGGAGCCCGCGCGTTCGGCCCCTCTCCCTCAGGGAAGAGGCTTCGCCGAAACCAGATCCGTTTGTCGCGCACGAGTTCGCACTCGGATCCCGGCTGGTGGGCGCTATCGAATCTCTCCTCCCCGTCCTCGAGTACTACTCGGACGAGGACGAAAGCTCCGGCAGCCACCATCCGTCCCGGGAAGTCTTCATGGCCAATGCCGGCTCGCTAGATGGCGGTGACGGCCAAGAAGTTCCCATCGAGCAACAAACGCCGGCCGAGCTCGAGGCCACTCGGCTCCGACTCCTTGCTAAGGAGGAAGAGTTGATCGAGCAGCAGACCCGGCTCGTCCGCCAGCGTGACGACCAGCAACGCAATGATGACATGAGGGCTCGTGGACGCCAGGTTCACAACGAGCTCCGCATGCGTGAAAGGGAAGGAGTCCCGATATTTCCTCTCCCGAGTCACAATATCGTTGCGGCCACAGTGGCGGCCCGTGCCATTGATATCCCCGAGGGCAACCCGGGATATGACGAACTTCGACGGCTCCGCGTCCTGCTGGAAGAGACCGCCCTCCAGCACGCTGAAGTTTTCGAAGACCACCCCGGCTCCTCCGCAGCTGCAAGGAGTCGGCGTTCTACGCCTCAAAAGAGTCTGTCACGCATGGGTAGCCAGCGAGCAAGCCCCGGCCGACATCAGCCGGCCGGCAACATCCACGGGCGACTCGGACCCGATCGAGACGCCCGAGGCACCATAGACGCGAGAACCCGCGCCCGTCAGGACGCGGGCAAAAACGCTCGCCAAGCTATACCGGCCCGTGACCGACTCGGACCAAGGAGCCAAGCAGACGCTGAGAGAAGTGCTCATCATGGTTCCAGGAGAGAAGATTGTGGCAACCACCACAATGGTAGCGGCGCCACCAGTCGGGAACGCTCTCCTCTGGCTTCCTCCGGCATGGGTTACTCG
>JAGXJF010004834.1:0-47579 GCA_019208055.1 Stipa capillata | reverse complement strand
GGTATGCCGTGAAGAGTCGAAGCCGTACCTTGTTCTACTAAGTCGAGCAGGTGTTGGTTGAGTGACCCGCTGGCTGAGATGCTGTGCCGGCCAGGCAGGGTGTGGGCGTGTTCTACCGGGCTTTCGAGCGACCCACTAGCCTCCGAGCTAGGTTAGGGTGTGGGTAGAACTGCCGGGCTCCTCCGACCTTGTTTGTCGTGGTAGGATTCGGGAACGACTCTGAACCTTCACCGGGTCATGGAATCGTATGTGGTTCTGGGAAAATTGGTCGCTTCCGGCCGGCTCGCACGTGGCGGGTGTCGGATCGTTCCGCTTTGGTGCGTACGGCGCAGGTACCGTGCCACCGAGCTGACGAGTCCTTCGGTCCTTGGCGACTTCGTGTTCCCTTAATCATATGCAATTCCGGGTCCGTGACATCAGTGATCAACATAACACGTGCATTGGGGCACTCTCTTTGCATATGGCCACGTCCTTGACACTTGAAGCATACAATGTCACGGGTCTTGCCCGTTGAAGCCATTGAAGAAACATTGCTTCGAGCTGGGGCATCCTTTGAAGATGAGGTGGTAGGACGACTTGTGTTTGACCATTGGCGCACGCTTGTAATTCCACCTCCCATATGACCTTCTGACTTAGTTGAGGTTGGTCTTGGAGCAAACTTAGTACTCGGAGTGGGGCGAGGAGCAACTACCGTGGCACGCGAGGGTAAGGAGTGGAACATGCGGCATATGTTGAAGACTTGGAGTAGCGAGCATCTTTTTGCACTTGGCGCTCGGCCTTGATGGCTTGATGCACTAACTCCACAACGGTGTTGTAGGGTTGGTAGTCGGCGATGCGTTTATTGGATGGTTCAACCTGGCCAAGAAACGGGCCATAGTCTGCTCTTCGGTCTCTTGGACATTAGCTCGGATCAAGGCGGTTTCTATTTCCTTGAAGTATTCTTCAACTGTCCGACTACCTTGTTTGAGATCTTGAAGTTTCTTGAAGAGATCTCACTTATAGTACTTGGGCACAAAGTGGGCCCGCATCTCTCTCTTCATCTCTGTCCAAGACATGACAGGCTACTCTCCATGTTCGCCTCGCTGATTTTGCACTTGTTCCCACCAAATAAGTGCATATCCATCGAACTCAAGTGAGGCCATAGCAACTTTCTTCTCTTCGGAGTAATTGTGCATCCGGAAGAACTTGTTCACCTTGAGCTCCCATGTGAGGTATTCTTCGGGATCCATTGCATCACCGGAGAACTTAGGCATTGTGAACTTAAACTTGCCAAACTTTTCCTCCCCATCTCCTGGTGGACCCCTCTGCCGGTGTTCTGCATCCTCATCATGATAATTACGCCTTCGGAACCCTGGGTCTCTATCCGGGTATCTTTGATATCTTCGGTCATTAGGTTGATGAAAGCTTGATCCTCCTTCTGATGCACTTCCCTCATGCCCATCACGTCCTTGGTGGCTCCTTGCCCGACCATGATTGTGTGGCCCATAGGTTGGGTCTCGGATTCCTGATGGAGGAAGGGATGTTCGGTGTCTAGCTGTTCTTCGAGCTTGGGCTCGCCGTGCCACCATCTCGGCATCGGTCTCATCAAGAGGTTCTTCCTCTTCAATCTCTGCTTCAGGAACGCGGCCTCGAAGAGCTTGAACAACTTCCTGCACAATGCTTGTCTTCATTGATTCCATCTGTCAGGTCATATCATGCCTCAAATTGTCCATAGTGTCATGGAGGCTCCGTTGGAGGGCCAAATGTTGCCCTCGAGTCACACAATCTTCATTGCCACTCGCTCCGTGTGATCCTTCCCTAGACATGGTTAGCAATGCAACAAGGTAGTGAAAATATGTGGAAATTTGGAAATCTCTCACCTCACTTACCACCGAAGTCCTTGCCTCCTTGGATCGAAGGTTCGGAGGCCCTCGGAGGGTAAAAGTGTTTCTCAAGAGTGGGTTGAAGAAGTTCCAAGTCCCAAAGCACTAACTCAACAAAGCTTTTAGTGGATCTTGGAACGATTAGCACAAAATACTAAACAAAGTGGAACAATGAGATTTTGCAATGATTAGTAGTAATCCACAATGAAACAATGCAATAAGAGTTGATCTCAAGGATATAAGCGAAGCACAAGACAACTCACGCGCAAAGATAATGGGATTTGTGCAACCACAGAAGGGAGCTAGTACAAAATGTTCCTAGCGAAGACTATAAGCTCGTGTTGCACAAATTCAAAGAAAGACGCTAGCTCGATTGCAATTAAGTAGGGCAAAGATTTGCACACTCGGCTATTCCTCTTCCTTAGATTCTCTCCCTACAAGATGGTCATGGCAATTGTTCTTCTTTTTTTTGACTCTTTTGTTTTTTTTATCTTACTTTTCTTCCTCTTTTTCTTTGTGCCAAGACCTTACAAGACTAATGGTTTTCAAATTGCTTGGGTCCGAAGGTATTCTAGATAGCACGAGTGCACAAGGCCCTAGCAATCATCAAGGAGCTAGTCTTAATAGGTTCAAAGTATTCGCAAATGGAAGATGTTGGCTCACAAAGAAAAATGCAAGGACGTTGGACTTGCCGGAGTTTTTACCTTGCTCGTAGAAGTGTGTGGTGATGATGATGATCTAGAGCTCGTCACCAGCTTTCCAACGAGTCCTAGATTGCCGAAAACGGACTCCGGATGTGGAAGTTATGCCCCAAATGGTGAAGTGCTGCACCCTGTTTCTGGCAAATCCGGACTGTCCGGGTTGAATCCGGAGGGTCCGGCCGCCCGGACTGTCCGGCTGGAATCCAGACTGTCCGAGTGGGGAACAGAGAAGCAGATCTGAAATCTGGGCGGCCTGAAAATCACCAAATTGAAAGGGCAAATGACCAAATTGGCTCAAGCAACGCAAAAGGAGGTTAGATCAACAAGTATAGCAAAGATCTAATGGATCAAAACCAACCAAAGCTCACTCAAGACTCCAAATTGCATCAAGATTTCAAATCGGGCTCTTTTTGTGGGGTTTTCGAAATAGGTAAGAAAATCCAAGAGAAAGCTAGAAATTGGGGGTAGAAGAAGAAGGGATACAAATCCAAATCGTGGAAACCTTGAGCTCTGATACCAAGTTGATACGGAGGGCTCCTAATCTTCATGATTTGGACAAGGATAACTAGCTAAGCCTAGATGGAAACCCACCCCAACAACAAACTCCAACGAGAGAGCCTTTGGGGAACTAGGAACCAAATCAACCAAGCTCTCAATTGAATGCCACGTTTACCACTCGGAGGCACGCGCCGATCCGTTCAATCCAAAGGAAAGAAAGGCCTAAGGTGGAACTCCCAAACCTAGAGGGATGAACCCTAGATTAGGAGCAAAGCTCACTTTTAGTCTTAACAATCAGTCTAAACCCTGATTAGGGAGGGGTACGGGTATTTATAGCCTAACCCGCCACTTAAGGGATTACATGGCCGTGGCCCGTTTTCCTGCACGCAGGCAGATCCGGACTGTCCGGATAGGGGCCAGACTGTCCGGGTGGCCGGAGTGTCCGGGCTGAACTCCGGTTTTCCAGAGAAGATCCGGATCCTCAGCTGGAGTGTCCGGGTTGAGGTACGGGATTTCCAGAGGAGATCCGGACACTCAGCCGGAGCGTCTGGGTTGAGGTCCGGGTTTTCCAGAGGAGATCCGGACACCCACCCGGAGGGTCCGGGCTGAGGTCCGGCTCGGATCCAGAGGGTCCGAGCCTCAGCCGGACAGTCCGGGTCTTCACCGTTAATGCACATCCGGGGGTTCCGAAGCAACAGTCCGGCTGGGGTTCGGCTTGGAGCTTGGGGACTTGATTCTTGGCGTCTCTCCCTCAGTCCCATTGCTCATCAGTGGGCTCTTCCACTTGGTTGCTCCTTCATACCTTAGCAAGCAAAGAATCAAAGCATTAGGTAGCATAATATTTATGCTCAAATTAAGTGGAGATGTATCAAGGAATAGAGTCACCTCATGTTGTATAGCCTTGGCTCGAGCCCTTGTCATTGGTCCAATTGGATTTGGGCTCTTGTCATCCTTGATGGAGGTCATGTCCGCATCAAGGTTTCAACAATGTGTTTGGACCAAGTTGTAGAGAGCTTTACAAAGATTCCAAGGATATAAATTTTGTAATTTTTGGAGCTATGTTTACAAAGTTAGAGCATTTTCAAAATACCCGGAATTGGGGAACAAAACCCTAACCCTAGCAGCTGTTTTTCTGCAACAATAAGCAAGATAACTGTTAGGCCCACCCCAGGATCCACCCCACTTGCTCCTTGCTCACTAAGGTGGAGCAGACCGGAGGGACTCCGGCCTGGCTGGCGGAGGCTCCGGGCTTGGACCTGCGGAAAGGGGAGAGGAAGAGGTGAGGGAATAGATGAGGAGCTCGGGAAGGGAAAGGAGGAGGGGCCGGCTCACCGGACTGGAGAGCGGGCTCGCCGGAGTGCTGGCCAGAGGCGGAGAAGATGGCGTCGGGCTGGGGAAGTTGAGCACAGGAGTGAGAAAGAGAGGAGAGGAGCTGCGGGGGAGGTGAAAAAGAGGAGGAGGAGGGGTCCCGGCGGCCTTTTATAGGGCGGCCGGAGGGGCTTGCCGCAGTGGCGCCACTGCCCACCACCCGCAACCGGCGGTAGAGACATGGCGGCCATGCTGCTGACTGGTGAACGGCTCGCCCGGAACTAACCCAAAATCGGTCCGGAGTCGGGCGACCCAGACATACAGCCCGGAGGTTCCGGACCGAACCTCCGGCCTTAACAAAACCTTCGGCTAAATCTCTCTGGACTCCCCCGGAAATTAACCCGGAGGCCATCCGAAATCCGGACAGCCCGGATGTCCAACCCGGAGGTTCCGGGTTGAACCTCTGGCAGCCTCAAATCGCCACTCCACCCTCTCTGGACTCATCCGGAAAATAGCTTGGAATCCACCCGGAATCCGAGCGTCCCGGAGATCCCATCCGGGGGTTCCGAACCGAACCTCTGGTACAACCAGACCACACCCAATCCTCTCTGGACTCCCCTGGAAATTAGCTCGGAAGCCACCCGGAGTCCGGTTAGCCCGGAGGTTCCATCCGGAGGTTCCAGACCAACTTCCGGATTGAGCGACAGAGAGAGAAATCCATGTGCAAAAATTATTTGGACTATAGGAACATAACATTTTTTTGGGGTTTGTTGTGGTTATTCAAATAAGTTGATTGGTGTTTGCTAGAATAATTTGAAGGATGAGATATGTACGTATTCTATAAGGCATACGTGATATACATTTAAGTTTATGCAAGGGTTGGTGCGGGAATGAAATGATGACATGAATGCTGGATGAATGCATGACCTAAATTGCAAAAATTGGAATGGGTATCACAAAACCTACCCCCCTTAAAAAGATCTCGACCCGAGATCTCTAACGGTCGGCAAGACCGACCTTGTCGGTGATGAATTTCAACTTTCCGAATTGGAAAAGCTGTCCAGGATCCGGAGTAGCGTCCATGGAAGCGAATCTCATGGCGCTTCCCGGGGTGAAAACATTGTTGTTGCTGGTGAAACCCATCCAGATTCGTTTAGATGGATCTATGCGCACCTCCCCTACCTGGCGCGCCAACTGTCAGAGTATTATTCCGGCAATACTGAATATGGGGCGGTGTGAGCACAGCAAATCTGGATGGGTGCACACGGGAGACAGGATTTAGACAGGTTCAGGCCCTCGCAGAGAGGTAATACCCTACGTCCTGTGTTTAGTGGCTAGTATAGCTTAAATCCCGAGTGCCATAAGCCCTCAAGAACCGATCTCGAGGTTGCTTGAGCTTGGAAACAATGGAGATTGTCTATGACTAAAAGGCTTACCGATCGGAGGTCCCCTACCAGGCCTTATATAGGCGACTGGGATAGGGTTACAAGAGTCCAGATCGGTTAACAGATTGATTTCCTAACTAGTTACAACAGACTCCGGGTATGCCGGGCAGGTACTAGTCCATGTCTTGTACTCCACGTTGGTGAGGCGCCCCCGTATAGAAGTCGGACTCCGAGTAGTCGGTACGGCCCACCCTATGGCCAGAGGGCCGAATTCGTCCTCCTTGATGATACCCGGGTGCCATGTCATCATCAGGGATTATGGTGGTTATTCAAATAAGTTGATTGGTGTGCACTTGTCGAAACTAGTTACCAAAGATGAGATATGTACATATTCTATAAAACATGTCCTCCAGAATTTGGTTTGTCCTCTCAACTTGACCTCCGGTTTGAGGATCAAATGCTGTGCTAAAGGATAGAGAAGTTCCCATAGCCTCGTGCAAGCATTTCCAAAACCGGTTAGTAAATTATGTGCCTCGATCCGAAACAATCCTCGCTGGGACACCATGGAGGCAAAAGATTCAGGCCATGTACAACTCCGCTAATTGACTCAACTTATGAGTGGTCTTTACGGGGATGAAGTGAGCTACCTTGGAGAGGCGGTCCACAATCACCCATATCGCATCGTTGCCTTTCGGAGATTTCGGTAAACCTACCACGAAATCCATACCAATCTCATTCCATTTCCACTCGGGAACGGAGAGGGTTGAAGCATGCCTGCTGTTTCTGATGTTCGGCCTTCACACGACAACACACGTCGCATTCGGCAACATAACGGGCAATTTCCCGCTTCATTCGGGTCCACCAAAATCATCGGCGAATATCTTGGTACATCTTCGTGCTTCCGGGATGGATGCACAGCAGGGAGTTACGTGCTTCGTGAAGAATCAAATCATTTATTTGCTGATCCTTGGGCACCACGAGTCGATTCCCAAACCAAAGGACTCCGTTCTCATCTTCGGTGAAACAGGTAGTGGTACCGTTTTTCACTTTCTCCCTTATCTTTTGCATGCCAACATTTTGGGCTTGTGCAGCCATGATTTGGTCTTCTAAGGATGGTTTTGGGGAAGGGATCCCCGCGCTACCCAGGTTCGACGTTTCTCGTACTTAGAGGAGATCAGTGCAACACCAACCTCGTCGCGATGCCAAGACCGCGCGATGCCGACTCCGCAACAACACCTACCTCGTTGCGATGCCAAGACCGCGCGATGTCGACCTCGCGGCGGCCGCAAATCCGTGCATGACGGGCGGGACCCACGAGATATTCCCAGAATATTCCTGAAGGAAAAGACCTATGCGCCCCCAAGGGCATAGTACATCTAGGGGCATGATTGTAAAGCGTCTGAGGGCATTCTTGTAATCTCCCCTACCCCTTCATTTTCCCTATAAATAGAGGGACACCCCTTCCATTTGGGGGGATCTAGAAATTCTGAAATACCAGTTTACTTGCTCCTCCTCTTCTCCGGTTTGCAACATCACAGCGAGTTCGAGCGTCTTCGTATCGGATAACCCACGTGCGCGGCGGTGGTGTCTTCACGACGTAGTTCCCCGTGCAACCCTCGTAGGTCTGTGGAACCGTGCGTGGGTGCCACAAGTTTACTGCCTAGCCTCGTTGCTACGATAGTTGGCACCGTCTGTGGGAATTATAACAAGAAGCCGTGTGGCGAAGACCGCAGCCACCACCGGGAGCGCGAAGACGCCACCATCAACCCGCAGAACGATCGAGCCATGCCGCCGAAAGAAGCGAGGAGGAATGAAGCGGAAGGCCGTGGCCGCTACCGCGACGAGCGTGAGAGCGACGACCCGAAGGACGGCGCGTGCCGAGGCGCGCGCAGCGGATGCCGCGCCCAACCCCTCAACCGACGCACAGGTAGTCGGCTCAGAAGCCTCCGCCCAGGTCGCCAACAACGAGGTGGAAATCGGAGCCCTAAGGCGGCATGCTGCGGATGCAAACCAGAAGGCGGAGGAGCTGTAGGCCAGGCTGGAAGCGCTCAAAGCCGACGGCCTGCGCATGGAGGCGCTCTTACGCGAAGCCACCAAAGCACACGCACGACAAGTAGCGGCGGTGGACACGGCGAGCCCGGCCTCCTTTTCAGGGAGAGCTAATGCTTATGCTTATTGGGTATTTTGGTTTGACACCACGACGGCGCTGGCGACACCCTTCGCAATCAGCAAGCACTAGGACGCGTGGCGGCAATGGAGCAAGTTCAAGCAAACCCGCAGGTCGCCGAGGCACAGCGACACCAACTACAGGAGATAGTCACGCGCGTGAGACCTGCGACCCCGCCGGGAACTTCGGAAGCGGAAGCACTGCGGGCGGATATTCGGCGAAAACGCGAAGCGGCCCTCGCCACCCTACGCGAGACGGACTTCATCCTGGACGCTGATGAAGACGCCCACGAGTACGTCGCCGCACCAACTGCGCGCACTGCAAGGCACGAGGTCATCGACGTCGCTGACGACCGAACCCCCTCAGTCCAGGGCTCGAAGTAGAGCCATGGCCACACAAGTTCCGTCTCGCGGACCTCCCGAGCTACGCAGGAGACACCGATCCGGCCAAGTTCACCCGTGTGTATGAGGCCGCCGTGTCGGCGGCAGGAGGAAACGAGGCCACCATGGTGAAGAGTCTACTCCTCAAGCTCTCCGGGATAGCACGGTCATGTTATCTCACGCTTCCCGCCGGCTCGGTATATTCCTGGGAACAGCTCCGCCAGCTGCTGCACTCACGCTTCCAAGGAAACAAGACCAAAGCCATGACGGCGGCGGACCTCTACGCATTGGTCCAGGGACCACGGGAGACCATTCAAGCATTTCACAAGTGCTTCGCCAACATTCAGTGTCAGATACGCAGCATTACTGACGAAAGCGTGTGCTCCGCTGCACGAAGGTCCATCTGGAACCCAGCCTTGTGTGCCAAGCTAGATCGAAGCCCGCCAACCACCATCCAAAAGTTGTACGACACCACGGAATGGTACACGCTTCAAGAAGAAGGGGAGCTCCAACTGCAAAACAAAGCACTAGCGGCTGCCAGGCCTCCCAAGGCAGCTCACGATGATCCTCAACCACGCCACCGTGGCGTGCACCAGGTGGACGGGTACGACGAGCGACCCCGTGCCCTCTTCAAGCGTGACGACGACCGTGACCAAGTTCGAGGTGGAGAACGCCACAAGGACCGCGACCTCACGTAGCGAGGCCTCCGCGGGGGCGAGCGAAACCACGATCGTGGTGGAGGACGCAACAACCAAGGCCACCCGAGCCATCAACATGCGGCGGGAATCAATAACCAGGCTAGGATGTTTTGCAAGCTGCACCAATCGTACAACCACTCCACCGCCGAGTGCGACGTAATCCGAAGGACGCGCGAGCAACTTCGCACAAGGTCGACAAGTGACGCTCGGCCCAAAGCACTAGCTGCTGTTCCAAGGGAGCACCACCCCCAGCTGCCACTGCCACCACCTCTTCCCCCAGGCTTGGCTCCCGTACAGGCGATTAATCCGCACCGCGTCATCCACGCCATCATCGGAGGCAACGCGCATACCTTCCCATCCAAACACCAAAGGCGCGCGTATGCCCGCCAAATAAGCCAATCGCCTCCTTTCCGCTCACCGAGCTCCCTGCTTGGGCGTCCACGCCGGTGACCTTCGGGCCTGAAGACGCCACCGGGATCACCCTCCCACACCATTTTGGATGCGGAGGTGCATCGCGTCTTCGTCGACGGGGGGAGCTCCGCGGACATCATGTTCTCGTCAACATTCAAACAGATGGGCATACCGTCGTCATTCCTCCGAGCCCCTGGCATCCCGTTGTTGGGTTTCGGAGGCGAGCCGATCGTAGCCATGGGCCGCATCGAGCTCCCCATCACGTTCTGCTCGGGTGCTTGCTCCCGCACCGAGAACATCACCTTCGACGTTGTTGACCTACCGTACCAATACAACATCATCATGGGGCGGGTGTCCCTCAACAAGTTTGGCGCCATACCCCACCACGTGTACCTGTGCATCAAGATTCCAGCACCGCAGGGCGTCATTACAGTGCGTGAGGATCAGAACCTATCCCGAAGGATCGACAAGCGAGCACAAGCCATCAACTGCTACGTCCACAACGTCCAACTAGAAGGCAGCGTGGCGGAACTAGTGGGTCACTCCCTGCCAGGCGCGGGACGTTGGACCCCGAAGCCAAAGCCAGATGGGGAGACGCGCTCCGTGCCCTTGCGCAACGATGCACCAGATAAGACCGCGCTCTGCGGGGCTGACCTTGCCTCTGAAGTGTCCGAGGAGGTCCTCAAGGTCCTACGGGACAATGCCGACATCTTCGCCTGGGAACACGAGGATCGCCCGGGCATCCCACGAGCGATCATCGAGCATAAGTTGTACGTCCGCCCAGGCGCCCGTCCCGTGAAGCAAAGGATGAGAAAGATGTGCACCGAGCGCCAGCAGGCGGCCCGCGAGCAGGTCAACGAGCTCCTTAAGGCCGGAGTCATCCGGGAAGTCTTGCACCCAGAGTGGCTCGCCAACCCTGTACTTGTTAAGAAAGCCAATGGCAAGTGGCGCATATGCGTCGACTACACCAGCCTCAACAAGGCGTGTCCAAAGGATGAGTTCCCACTCCCGCGCATCGACCAGCTCGTTGACGCCACATCCGGCTGCAAGCTCATGAGCTTCCTGGACACATTCTCAGGATACCACCAAGTCTGGATGGCCAAGGAGGACGAGGAAAGGACGAGCTTCATCACGCCGTCTGGGACCTTCTGCTATGTACGCATGGCATTCGGCTTGAAGAACGCAGGAGCATCCTTTGCCCGCCTGGTGCAGAAGGCACTTCACGCCCAAGTTGGGCGCAACATCGAGGCCTATGTGGATGACGTGGTCGTCAAGAGCACCATCGCATGCTCTCACACGCAAGACATGGAAGAAACATTCAGCAACCTCCGCGCGGCTGGGATGAAGCTCAACCCGGAAAAGTGTGTGTTCGGGGTGCGGGCGGGTAAGCTGCTGGGTTTTCTCGTGTCCAAAAGAGGGATTGAGGCCAACCCGACCAAAATTAGGGCCGTATTGGACATGCCTCCTCCCCAAAACATAAAGGAGGTGCAGAAGCTCACTGGGCGCCTTGCCGCGTTGGGAAGATTTGTGTCCAGGTCCGCCGAGAAGGGACTTCCGTTATTCAGGGCCCTTAGAGGCTCGTCCAGTTTCGAGTGGGGTTCTGACACCTAGCAAGCGTTTGATGAACTCAAGACATATCTGACTTCGCCTCCTCTGCTACAAAGCCCAACCCCGGGAGAGACCCTGCTCCTGTACTTGGCCGCGACACCGGGAGCCGTGAGCGCGGTGCTGGTTAAGGAAAAAGACCGCATACAGCACCCGGTCTATTATGTGTCCGAGTCGCTTCAAGGCGCAAGGGTTCGCTACACCGAGCTAGAGAAGCTCGCCTACGCTCTCCGTCAAGGAAGCTTCGGCATTACTTCCAGGTGCACTCCATCCAAGTACCATCCTCGTACCCCATCGGTGAGATGCTTCGCAACAAGGAGGCCTCCGGGCGCATCGGGAAGTGGGCGACAGAGCTCGCGCAATTCACCATCGAGTTCCTCCCTCGCACGGCGATCAAGTCACAGGCCCTTGCAGACTTCGTAGCAGAATGGGTCACTTTCGAGCACCCAGCACCCCCAGGACACGCCGAGCCAGTATGGACCGTCTGCATGGATGGCTCATGGTGCATCGAGGGCACCGGCACAGGGGCAGTCCTCGAGTCACCAGATGGAACACGCACTTCATTTGCCGCCCGACTGGAGTTCAAGGCCACCAACAACATTGCCGAATACGAGGCTCTACTACTCGGCTTACACAAGGCACGAGCCACGGGGGCCCGACGGGTGTTGGTCAAGAGCGACTCCCAGCTCATCGCCGGACACGTCGACAAGAACTATCAAGCAAAAGAGCTAGAAATGATCAAGTACTTGGCCATGGCGTGGGCGATGGAGAAGCACTTCTCAGGCTTCACTGTTCGTCCCATCCCACGGGGCGAGAACATGGAGGCAGACATGCTGGCCCGAGCGGCAAGTACTTCAGTGGGCATGCTGCCTAGTGCCTTCTATGAAGTCCTCATGACCCCTGTGACGAAAGGGCTACCGGAGGTGAACATCATAACCCCGCAGGACTGGCGGACACCCATGGTGCGGTACCTCGTCGACGAGACCGAGCCCGAAGATCACGTCGAGGCTCGCCGGCTCAAGGCGCGTGCAAGGGGCTTCGTCATCCACCGAGGCTCCCTGTACAAGCATGGCGTGTGCGCACCGTACCTCAAGTGTATCTCGAAGGAGGAAGGAGCTAAGCTGGTGCGTGATATACACGAGAGACTGTGTGGACCCCACCTTGCTCCGCGCGCGCTGGTCTCCAAGGCCTTCCGTCAGGGCTTCTATTGGCCGATGGCGCTGCACGATGCACAGGGCTTGGTGAAGCTACGCCCGGCATGCCAATGGATGGGACGAGGCACGAACCTCCCGGCACACGATCTGCAGCCCATCCCACCGTCGCGGCCACTCGCGCGCTGGGGCATCGACGTGGTCGGCCCGTTCAGAACCACGAGCCATGGCGCCAAATTCGTGGTCGTGGTGGTCGACTACTTCTCCAAGTGGGTGGAGGCAGAACCGCTCATCAAGATCACCTCCGCCTCCATGCAGAAGTTTATATGGAAAAATTTGATATGTCGCTTCGGCGTCCCGCGCGAGATCACCGTCGACAATGGCACCCAATTCGACGCCGAGCCATTCCGCAAGTTCTTCATCTCGCTTGGCATCAACCTCTGCTTCGCCTTGGTAGCCAACCCCCGAGCGAATGGTGCGGTGGAGCGTGCTAACAGCATCCTTCTTTACGGCTTGCGCACACGCCTCTTCGACCTCCCCAAAGGACGCTGGGCAGACGAGCTCCCCAACGTGATATGGTCGACACGCACGGCGGCCAGCAGAGCCACCGGCTTCACCCCGTTCAAACTGCTCTTTAGCGACGAGGCCGTCACCCCCGAAGAAATTAAACTGGGCTCCTCTCGCACCGAGACACCGCTCGAAGACGAGACCCGCCAAGCCTCCCTCGACAGTCTCGATGCGTTAAGGCAGGACGCCACACTCAACATCGAACGCTATCAAGTGTCCATGGCAAAGGCATACAACAAAGCCGTCTGCCCACATCCCATCCAGGTGGGCGACCTCGTCCTGAAAAAGAAGGCAAACCCCGAAGCCGACGGGAAGCTAAGCTCCAAGTGGGAAGGGCCATACGAGGTCATCAGCCAATCGCGCCCAACTTCATTTCGATTGAAGACCCTCGAGGGTGAAGAGCTGAAGCACAGTTGGAACACTATCAACTTGAAGAAATACTACGTGTGAAGCCACCAGGGGCTCAAGAAGACCTCACTCGTTTTGTAAGCCAACGATGGCTGGGACCGCTGCGTCGGTCCCAATGTTTACTTATGCTTTTTTAGAAATTCTCCCAAAGTGCCGCTGCGTCGGACGTCGCTATATTTCCTGAGTAGTTTTGCCTCGTTGCGACTTCGGCGCAAGTCTTGTAACGAACCATCTTGCAACATATGTGTATATACGTACGCGGCCACCATGATAGGTGTGTGCACCAAGTTTGCTTACCCGTATCATGTAGTCGCCCAAAAAACCCAAGCCTCCTCGCGCGCGCTGGGAAGCCCCGTCTCCCCCGTACGAGTTGAGCGAAAAAGCCTCCTTGCGTAGGCCGGGAGGAACCACCTCCCCCGCGTGAGTCGAGCACCTGAACCTCCTCGTGTGCACTAGGAAGCCTCATCTCCCGCACACGAGTTGATTGAGAAAGCCTCCTCGCGTAGGCCGGGAGAAACCACCTCCCCCGCGTGAGTCAAGCACCTAAAACCCCTCATGCGTGCTGGGAAGTCTTGTCTCCCCCGCACGGGTCAAACAAAAAGAAAGCCTCCTCACGCTGGCTGGGAAGAGCCATCTCCCCCGCGTGAGTCAGGCGCCTATAATTCCTCATGCGCGCTGGGAGGCCCCGCCTCTCCCGCACGAGTCGAGCAAGAATCCTGCTTGCGTTGGTTGGGCGGAACCATCTCCCCCACGTGATTCAAGCACCCGAACCTCCTCGTAGGCACCGGGATGCGACCCATGCCCCGCGCGAATCGAGCATTGTCACTCCTCAGCACAAGCCGCATCACAAGCAAACAAAGTACACCGAAATGCACATGTATGTCATAGGGCGGAGGCTCGGATTCAACACCTAACTGTTTGATGCAGGAAGAAAGCACGAGGTCATGAGGCAACTACTTGCGTCTCCGCCAAGCCGAGAGACGCAAAGTTTTTTTTATTGGGAGGCAAGGTACCAAGTATCATGCACAATATCGCGAGGGGCTACGCGATGCTACACCCACCAAAGCACTCATGGCTGCAAGGGGCCAAATACCGTACACGACACCACGAGAGGCTACATCCACCAAGGCGCACTCACACGCTAGCCAACTCGAGCACCTCCACCGGCAACTAGCAGCGGCGCTGCATGAAGCCTGAAACGAATGCCATTAAGTCAGCGGCACCCCTCAACATGCACATATCAACAAGGGGCTCACGTTGCAGAGCCACCTCACTCCCCACCAGGTGTAAACCCTGCAAGTACCACAACTAAGAAACCTTGAGCTCGCAATTCAAAGAAGACAACGATTTCCCAAAAGCTTTTATAAAACTATCATCAGGGCTACATACAAGTCAGGTACCAAAAAGCACGACCACGTCGGCACAACCAGAAAGAAGAGCTCCCTCACACTGAGCAAAGCCAAAAAGTCGACATCGAAGTAAACGGACAAAAGAAACCCGACGCTCCCAGCGAAAAGCTACAAAAAAGAGAAGCTAAAGAGACCTCACACCTCAGAGGGAGGACCGGAACCGAAGCCTGTGCTCTCGGGAACCGAGGCCGCTGCCCCCACCTTGGCAGCACGACGAGCATCCGCCACGGCGCTGAGGTACGCCTTGCCATGCGCTGCCCACACGATGAGGAAGGCACCCGAATCTGCCTTGACTTCCCTGAGGAAGCCCCAAAGGTCGCGATACCGAGGAGCCTTGCCCTGAAGCGGCACAAGCATGCCTGGTGAACCAACCCTGACATGCCAAACGCACGAGAGCACGAGATCGGTAATAGCCAGCGTGCAGTCCTCGTTGCGCCGGCTCTCGCCACGTCGTACAGCATCACAAGCTGACATCGCCCACTGGAGCAGGCCGGCCGTCTCCCCCTCTCCCTCTGTAATACCCAAATTCGGCGATTAGGTCTTTGCCTTGCATTCATGCATACATGTCATCATCCCCACCCACACCTTATTTAAACTTAAATGTGATATGATTGTATTTTATAGAATACGTACATATCTCATCCTCGGTGGATAAATCTACAAACACCAATCAACTTATTTGGGTTAGCAAACCAGGGCTTTCGCAATGTTAGGCGAATAAGGACTAGAGTTTCTTGGTTGGAATCATTCACCAACATTTCCTTTCCAAGATTGATGCAAAAGTTACATGAAATGATGGCTCAATCGAAGCGTCCGATTTCAAACCATAAAATGACGAAAAATAGGGTTAGGGGAAAGGGCAAGATATTGTGGGTAAAGTTTCACCAAACTTTGGGAATGGCCATGAATATAGAAATATTAGCTTCTTGCCAAATTTCAAAATTTTTGGAGAAGTTTAGGACCTACCTATAGTTCAAAACCCCTTTTTGGTCAAACCTTGAATTTAAATTCAAAAACATATCAAAACAGCTCCAAATGGTTTCAAAATTTTGTGGTAGGTTCTTAACTCAATTACAAACTTCCTGTAAAAATTTCAAATGATTTGGAGTTTGTTTGGGTGTTCAAATCAAATATACAAATCAGCTCAACTGGAAAAAGAAAAAGAAAAGGAATTCTAAAAAGAATCTGGGCCGAGGCCTGCTCGGCCGGCCCGCTAACCCAGCCCAGCTCCGAACCCGCCTTCTCTCTCTCCCCTACTGCCAGGCCCCACCCGTCAGCCTCCTCCCTCTCTCACCCGATGGCTGGGGCCCGCCTGCCAGTCCTCCGGCTCCATGTCGCCGCCGACGGGAGGCCGAGAGGGGCGGTGCTCCCTGCTGTCGGCCTTTCCGACCAGCCGCGCCGCCCTATAAATGCTCCGCTCGGACCACGCCACTCCTCCCCTTGGTCTCCGCACTCCCAAACCCTACCCCGCCGCCTCTCCTCGTGCTCGAGCTCCTCGTCGCCGCGGTCGTCTTCCCCGCCTCCGACCGGTGCTCCGACGAGAAATTCCCGCCGCTCCCGTGGTTCTCCGACCTCGATTCCTTCTCCCCGAGCTCCTCATTCCCCTTCCTAACTCCCCCCATTTCTCCTTCTTGCAGCCCCGAGCCCGAGGCTCCTCGTCGATGAGCTACCCGTCGCCACCGCCGTTCGCTCCGGTCGCCAACCCACCTCCAGCCCTCCTCTGTCTCCCCGCGTCGCCGCATCTAACCCAGGGTGAGCCGCCGCTGCCCAGGCTGCTTTCCCCGAGCCCGCCGCACCTCGGAATGCTGCCGGCCCGTTCCCGGTGGTGCTCCGGTGAGGTATCGGCAACCCCCACCCGAGAGAGAGAAGGAAACGAGAGAGAGAGACCACGCGGCCCCCTCCCACTGGCCACGGGTGCCCAGTCAGCACCCGCTGTGGATCCCGTCTGTCGGTGAGGGTAGTTTAGGTTTAGCTAAGTTTTCAGATAGAAGTTCGGGTGTGCGTAGCAGAAGTTCGGGTGTGCGTAGCAGATGCCCTAGTAGGTTTTCTAGAAAATGGATATATCCCGAAATGGAATTTTTAGGGTTAAAGTTTAGTTGCTATTTTGGGTAAATCTTGAATCTAGCGTAACTTTCAAACCATAACTCCAAATTGGGCAAATTTTATATTTCTAGAAACCTCATAAAATTCTCTACAACTTGGTCTGGATGAAATCTAAAAATTTAAACCATAAATCCTGGTCCATTTAAGTTGAAACCATTTCATCCCTATTTATACGATATTTTCGATGAATCATGACTTGATGCTCGTAGCTCTGAATTGAGTGGTTTCAGTTGTGTTAGGTTCGTATTGTAGAACACTTTCATAACTTACACATTTCATTCCATGACCCATTGCTGAGAATAGTAATTTCCTAACCTAAAATGAACTCAACCCTAACCGGACATGCATGCATGGTTAGAGTTATACTTTAGCTTCTATAAGTTTAATTTGAGCCATGCTCGCTGCCATAACCTTTTTAACACCAGTAGATCACTTTAGAAATACGCATCTAGCATCATTCATCATGCATACATGCTGGGTCTCATTGCTTCTTTTCTCGTTTGTTTCCAGAATCGCCCGTTGCTCGAAATAGAGCTCGAAGAAGGAGACCACCAGGCTCACGAATCAACGCAAGATTAGGAACCCTGCGACCAAGGCAAGTAGAGCTTGTTGCATCTTGTTATTATCATTTCATGTGCTTACCTATTTATGCTTGTGGTAGGATTGTTTGTTTATATGTGAGGGTCGGAATCCTTGAAACTAGCATGTTAGGTGAGATTGTGTGTCATAGTTAGCTCTGGCTGAAACTTAATCTTGTTGCCCTAACAACTTGAAATTGGTTAAGTGAGATGTGAGAGCCGAGGGTTTTGCACGATGAATACGGTTAGGTATGATTGGAAGTATCAGCATGAGCACCTGTGTTTAGAGGTGGATTTATTGAGATACCAACCTGAGATAACTTCATCGTGCATCTCCCTTTTACCGCGTGGACATCACCGGAATCGACGCTGGGGTATGGTGGAGATAAGTCTCAGAGTCTCTTGGGGCTTTGCAACCTCCAAGGGAAATGCACTCGCTATACTCAGTGTGGTCGTATTGCCGGTAATGATCCGAGAGATTGATGGATGGAAAACGTCTTTGTGGAGAATCCGTGAGACGTCACCGGAATCGACGCTGTGGTATGGTGGAGATAAGTCTCAGAGTCTCTTGGAGCTTTGCAACCTCCAAGAGAAATGCACTCGCTATACCCAGTGTGGTCGTATTGCTGGTAGCGATCCACGAGATTGATGAACATGTGATTAAATTGGGGCGTGGGCTGCCCCTGAATGATTTAGAAAGGAGGCTATTCCCCTGGATTATGTTTGTACCTTGTTAATTCGGAATGCATCATGTTTAATTGCTGCTATACTAGTATGTGTAGGACATTTAATCAAGCACGAATAAGTCTTGCGAGTACCTTCGTACTCACCTAGGATATTCCTAGATCATTGCAGGTGAGCCAATAGTTGAGGAATACTTCGATGATGCCTAGCAACCTGGTTTTCTTGGTTGGCTATCGACTCATGGGATTTTGGTGACTATTGGGCAGCGGTTGATGCACCGCTGTGGATTTTGGGTCTTTTATTCCGCTGTTGCTTGCACACTTCAACTTAACTATGTTTCCGGTTATTGCCGAATGATATAATCATATAGTCCCATGTGGACAGCTAGGTGTATTATCGTATGGTAGTGGTTTGTGTGATGATATGCTTGCTGTCCAACATATGCCCCCACCTCTCATCTGTCATGCGTGTATGTTGAATGGGGAGTGTGGACGGATGCATATGGAGGAACTTGTTATTTTATTTCGATTCAAGTGAAGTGCAAAGTGAATGTACGGTCCATTGCCAAAGTGAGTCATACGCGTTGTGGCGTATGTTTTTGGAATCGTGATCCCTCAATCAGGCCGTGGTGAGTCATACGCATTGTGTCGTATGCATATCGCACGGGGCGGGGGTGGGCCATAGTCCATCGCAGGTAGCGGCTATGGTCACCGTCTTCACTAGTTGTGAATTCCTTGAATCGGTTTTAAAATACCGGGTCCCTCACAGCTTGGTATCAGAGCCGAGCTGACCGTAGGAAGCCAATTGCAGGTGGTCATTAGATAGGACTTGGCATCGCCGAGAAAACTATTTGCAAAGCTAAACCCTATGTTTAAAATCAGCAGTAGATTGCTTTTTATTCCTTACCCTCATCGCTCTTAGTTCTAAAATTTTCTCCCCTACTGCATTTGTTTTTGCTTGTGGCTGACCTTGACCCATTCTTTGCTTTGTTAGATGGAATTTCCTCAGTTGGTGCATGCTACCCATGCTTTGGACGTTGATGGGTTTCCGGAGGTACTTTTGTACATGCTCCGGGAACTCGGTTTTCCATGTCTCCCGGAGTACCTTGTGCATAGAGCCGACCTAAGGTTCGGCATGTTCGAGTACCGGGCACGTGTGTTCATCAAACCGCGCGAGAGTGACCCTCCGTATCAGCCGTGCTTCTTCAATGGTTATGGAGCTGAGTTGGAGTCTGCAGTCCAAGATGCCGCATATTCTGCCATGTGCCATCTTCGCCATGAGCTTTCGGGCCTCGTCGAGGGCCCCTTCTCCTTTTTCCCGTCGCGTACTCCCTTGGAGGACGTGGCACCGTTTGAAGATTTCACCCAGGAGAGCAACTTGGCACTAGCCCAGTTGGGACGTCTCGTCCGATCCTTAGACATGGCATATCGTGCCTGTGGGTTCGAGATAAGGCGGTATCGTCATCGTCTTCTCATCTCCCTGGAGCTTGCTTATCACCAAAGGATGGACTTTGCCGCACCCCCTCACTTCTGGACCGGGGAGGGCATCTACTCGGTCTTTGAAGGTGGTCCGTGGGTGCACCATTATCCCTCGGTGGGCGGAATGGAGATTGGTTTCCCACCCGATATGTTGCGTTCGCAAATGTTGGTGGGCAGCATTCGTCGCATTCCCTCTGTGGTTCCTCCGGATGGACATAGGATCCGGAGGGAGTCCGCACGCCTCGCGGTCGCGGCCAAGCACGTGTTGAGCTCTGTGTTCTCTCGACGCAACCCGTCTAGAAGCACCTCCGCCTCAGCCTTCGCCTTCTCGGCGTCATGCAGTGCGATCACAACCTGCCCCTGAGCGGCCCACGCACGAGACATGTGCTCCACCGCGAGCAAGCCCTACATCACAAAGAACAACACAAGTCAGACAAATAAACCCGCACGAGCGAGTGACCGAAGAACCAAAAATCATCTTTACCTTCAAAAGGGAGGATCGTGCCGTGTCACATGTCTGACCCACTATAATACCCAAACTCGATAATTAGGTTTTTCCCTTGCATCCATGCATACATGTTATCATCCCCCACACGCACCTTATTTAAACTTAAATGCAATATGATTATGTTTTATAGAATATGTACATATCTCATCCTCGGTGGAAATTATACAAACACCAATCAACTTATTCGAGTTTTCAAATGACAAAGTCATCAATAGAAGTGGAGGAGCTATTGCACACTTCGATGAACCCTCGTCCCCTAACTCCAAACCCTAAAAAGAACTAGAATGAGGATTAAGAGAATAGGGGAATTTCTGGTGGATGAAAAATCCCGACATTTCATAACTAGCCTTGAGAGTAGCAACCCTAGCTGTCCGTCAATTTTCAAAATTTTTGGAAGCCTCAAAGACCTAATTGCAGTTCAATTGCCGAGATAGGTCAGACCCTAGAATTGAACTAGAGACCAGGACAAACCAGCTCCAAATCAGTTTAAACTTGTACAGTAGGTCCCCTGAAATGTTTTCAAACTCCTGTAAAAACTCAGAATTTTTGGAGCAAAATTTACACATAAAATGACGCCTGGAATAGCACTGGTGTTAAAGAAAAAGAATAAACTAAAATAAAAAGAAAAAGGGACGCTGGGCCGAGGTCCTTTGGGCCGCCTCAGCCGGCCCACTCATCCCGCCGGATCCTCTCTCTCTCTCTATCCCGCTGCCATCCCGGGCCCGCCTGTCATCCTCTCCTCCCTCCTCTCCCGCGCCCGGGCCCGCCAGCCAGCCCTCCTCTCCTCCCCGTTCCGACAGCCGCCCGTGCTCCCCTCTCCTCCCCCTCTTCTACACCCGAGACCAAAACCCTAGCAACTCGCCACCGGAGCTCCCGCCGCCGCGTTCTTCCTCCTCTCCGTCTACTCTCCGTCGAGAAAATTTCCGTCGGCTCCGTGGTCCTCTGGCCCTCTAATCCTCCTCCCCGAGCTCCCTTCTCTCCTCCCTAACACCCCCGTTTCTTCTCCGTTGCAGATCCGTGCTTGGGGAGCTCTGACGCCGTCACTCCGGTCACCGCCGCCCCTAGCTCCGTCGCCACCTCCCCTCCGGCCTTCCCCAGCCTCCCCGCATCGCCGCATCCGCCTCAGGGTGAGCCACCGCCGCTCCCCGTTGAGTTCCCGAGCTCACCGCCACCCCTAGCGCCTTCGGCCTCCTCTCCGGCGAGGTCACCGCCGCCGGTTCCTTCTCCGGTCGGGTCCAGGGGAGAGAAAAGAGAGGGAGTGGGTGAGGGAGTGATGAGGCCACGTGGCCTCTTTTCATTTGGCCACGGGTACTCATGCGGGTCCCGCAGGTCAGTGGGGTGAGGTTATGGGCTGAGGATTTGGGGTGAACTTCGGCCGGGTGCGCGTAGGAAATTGGGAATTGCCCCGGGTAGCTCTCGGGTAGACTTAGCAAATTAGTTCTCGTAGCTAGGGTTAGGGTTTGAATTAGAGTTTCCGACAAACTTCGAATTGCGATAACTTTCAAACCGTAGCTCGGATTTTAGCAAATTTTATACCGTTGGAAAGCTTGTGAAATTTCCTACAACATGGCTGGAACAAAACTTCAAGAATTGAAATATAAAATACAGATCCACTTGAGTTTGATTCGAAGCACCGTTATTCGTACGATTTCGTCGGTAGCTCCTAACTCGATGAGTATAACCCTAAATCCAGTGATCTCAGCTGCGTTAGACTTATATCACAGAACACTTTCGTAGAACCAACACTTTACAATGTTTCCACTCACTGTTTAGCGAATCCCCACTATAGCTAATCACCGCATAAAATGACATACATAAAGTTAGGGTTACAAGTTCACTTCTACTAGGTTAGTCGGAGCAATGCTCGCTGTTGTGGGACCCTAACACCACCAACACATCTTAGAAGTCCTTTACTAGCATTGGCATCATGTCTCATGCATACCTACACTACTAGGGTGACACCCTAGTCCCTACTCACGTCGCCTAAGAAGTTGCCGTAACACCAAAACCCTAGTATCCTTAGGATTGCCTCATCTTAGTCATGCATGTTTATCATCATTTACCATACATACATGCTGAAATCTTAATTTTCCCTTTTATCGTTTCTTTTCCGGTTCTTCATATTATTTATAAAAGAGCCTGAAGAAGGAGACCACCCAGCTTACGACTCCACGCAAGATCAGGAACAACCAGAGCAAGGCAAGCAGAGCTTGTTGCATCTTTACTTTCCGTACTCTTGTGTATGCCCTGTTTATGTGTGCTTATGGTGAATGATTGCTTGAATGCCATGCGTGAGGTTGAGCACACTAGTATGTGTAGGATGTGTCTTACGTTGAGAACATCTAATGGCTCTTCAACTAAATTGCTTAAGTGAGTTGGGAGAGCCGAGGGCATGCACAATGGGTACGGTTGGTGTTCATCGTAGTTTGACGGCGACCCAGGAGTAAGTAGAGTTTTGTCACCACGCCAACCCTATCTTCAGCGTGTCACAATCCCTTATCACGCGGGAACGTTAGCGGGAACCAACGCTGAGGATAGTTGAGGTAAGTCTCCATGCCCTGTGGAGGCTCGCTACCTCCAAACGGTTATGCACTCACTAGCTATGCCTGCAGTGGTTGAGTTGTCGGTAGCGGTCCGAGAGATTAAATGAAAATGTGTGTATGATGGATCGGTTTGGATTTGACATAGGGGCTGCCCTAATTGAATTGGAGTATGTTGGATGGATTCTTTTGGATTGGACTCATGGGCTGCCCCAAAGGACTTGGAATTGTTGATTGGATCTTGTGGTGATTTGTTCATGATTCGTATGTACCCTGAGTTAGCCTGTCATCTACCTTGTCATTACTTCACCTTGTTAATGCTATGTTCTTAATTTGTATATTGTTACTCTGAGAAGCATCATGTTTACTCCTGTTGTAGTAAATCCATGTGTAGGGACATTTAATCAAGCACGAATAAGTCTTGCGAGTACTTTTGTACTCACTAGGTTATTCCTAGAGCTTGCAGGTGAGCCGGTGGTCGAAGACTATTTTGACGACGCTTGAACTTGTGTTTCCTCGGTAGTGTTCGACTTATGGGACTGTTGTGGGAATGTTTTGGGCAGTGGCCGATGCGCCGCTGTGGGTCTTGCTTAGTCTTCCGCTGCTACTCGTTTTACTTTATGGATTCGACTAAACCTTTCGGTTATGGCCGAGTGATGTAATATTTGTTCACAACGTGGACAACTAGTATTATTATCATATCGTAGTGCTTTGTTGTGATATACAAGATGTTATGTGGGCTGCCCATATGCAATGCGTGTATGATATGAAGTGTATGGGTATGCCGTGAAGAGTTACGGTTGTTCCCCTTTTTACTATGTCGAGCAGGAATCGGTTGAGTGACCCGCTGGCTGAGATGCTGTGCCGGCCAGGCAGGGTGTGGGTGTATTCTACCGGGCTTTCGAGCGACCCACTAGCTTCCGAGCTAGGTTAGGGTGTGGGTAGAATCGCCGGGCTCCTCCGACCTTGCTTTGCGTGGTAGAATCCGGGAACGACTCTAAACCTTCACCGGATCAGGGAATCGTATGTGGTTCTGGGAAGTTTAGTCGCTTCCGGCCGGCTTGCGTTGGTCAGGTGTCGGATCACTCCGCCTCGGTGAGTACGGCGCAGGTACCGTGCCACCAGGTCGACTGGTCCTTCGGCCCTTGGCGACCATTCGTTCCCCTAATCATATGCAATTCCGGGTCCGTGACAGCTTGGTATCAGAGCCGAGCTGACCGTAGGAAGCCAATTGCAGGTGGTCGTTAGATAGGACTTGGCATCGCCGAGAAAACTATTTAAAAAGTTAAACCCTATGTTTAAAAGTAGCAAGTAGATTGCTTTTTATTCCTTACCCTCATCACTCTTAGTTCTGAATGTTCTCCTCTATTGCATTTGTTTTTGCTTGTGTGGCTAACCCTATCCTCTCTAACCCTAAAATTGTATAGGATGGTGTACAGCATTGTGACCGACCCGAACCAGCTGGGAAGTTGGGCCACCCTGTTATGGAGAATGTTGGAACACCTTGGCGTGCCCAGGAAGACCTCCCCGCTTTCCACGCCAAGACCTATGAGGTTCACGGGAAGGCTCATTTTTGGATGGGATGGGTTACAGTGAGAGCCTCTGATCTGGATCAGACTTTTACGGCACCCAGAGCTGGTGATACTGATGCCCGACTTGAAGCAGCTAGGAAAGCAGTCCTCTATATACGACATCATTTTGATGAGATCTTCCTATTCTCCCAGTTCCGTCTCATTCCCCAGGCAAGTAATGGAGGCAATAATATTATGGTACCAGCGCCAAGCGACGACGAAGAAGAGACTGAGCTGGAGACTGTCAATCACATTGTCTCTGCGGAAATAATGTATGATGGGTTGTATTTGGATTATGGAAAAGCTACTCGAGAGGTGGAACGCTGACAAGAGTTAACCGCAAGCTTCGTTCTGAATTGCGTCGGAGATGTCATGTGGCGAATGAAGATGAGTCCTGTGGCGAGAGCCCTTATGTTCCGGTACAAGAGTCGACCCCAACTCCACCCTGTGAGACCAATCAACCCCAGAGTTCTGGAACAAAGCCACGCAAGAGGATGACATCCCGTGAGTATCTGCGACTCTTCACCCCAAAACCCTCACAAGGAGGTACCTCGACACCAGCCGCTCCAGTCCCTACTTATGAAGCCGCTGCAGAAGAAGAAGAAGAAGAGGACCCGTCGATTCGTGTGTGGTACACCACCAGTAACCCACCGACCGATGAAGAGTAGGATGAGCGCTTGGAGAATAGCAATGGAGGCTTACGAGACCTGCTGACTAATGAAGAAGCTTCATAAATCCCTAGTAGTGCTGTTCGGAGTTTTGGTGTTAAGTAGAAGGTCTCATTTTGTGATGTAAGCCGAACCAAACCCTAGGTCTAAGGTATCTTTTGGAAGCATGTAATTGGGTATCGGTGGCTGCAATTTTTGGCACAATTGTAACGTTTATTTCACCATAAGGTGATCTAAACCGCAGCCCCATCCATGAACTATGTCGAACGTGTTAATGCAAATGAGGATTGTGGTCGATCGTTCTTGCCATGTTTTGTACTTCATTTTCTCGAGAAAGTGTGTATGAAATAATGTGCCATGTTCATGAATACCTCGCTGTACCATAGTGCAAATGTTTTGCTTTCCCTAGCCTCTCGAGTTGTCGTCTCATTCCGTTGTCCTTTGGTTGCAACAGGATGGCGTCAGGAACGCGTGGAGCTGCCCGTGGTCGCCGTGAACGTGAGGAGGAGGAAGTGCCACCCCCTCCCAGCAGCCCAGTATCGCGGACCTGCTTGTGACCCAGAATAGGATTCTGGAGCAGCTCGCGCGCAACCAAGGCGCAGGAGGTGGACAAGCTCGAGGCGGCCTATCCGAGTTCCAGCGGACCCAACCGTCGACCTTCGACCGAGCTGATGACCCTCTGGAGGCAGATAATTGGATCCGGACAATCGAGAGGAAGCTTCAGCTAGCTCAGTGTGTGGAGGCTGACAAGGTCAACTTCGCCTCCCACTACCTCGAAGGAGCCGCCGCAGATTGGTGGGAAAACTTCCTCGCCATGCAAGCGCAGGGCCATGTGGTCACGTGGGACGAGTTCCGAAAAGGATTTCGTGAGTTCCATATCCCTTCAGGTGTTATGGCATTGAAGAAAGAGGAATTCAGGGATCTCCGTCAAGGCAAGAAGTCCGTCTTGGAATTTCTGCACGAGTTCAACCATCTCGCACGGTATGCACCACGTGAGGTGTCTACGGATGAAGACAGAGTGGAGAAGTTCATGGGCAAGCTAAATGAAGAGATGCAGGCTAGGCTCGCCGCAGTTGACGTGCGTAACTTCCAACACCTGGTAGATAAAGCAGTCAAGATAGAGGCAAAAGAATCAGCACTCCATCAGACTCGCAAGCGCGAGAGAGAAATGCAGAGATCGGCTGCCAGCAGTTCGCAGAAGCCGCGGGGTGTGGCAGCAGCAACCACCACCCCGTCCTACGGGGCAATATCCACCAAGGCCCCAGGGTTATGCGCCGCGTCCCCAGCAACAAAGTTCTCAGCCTCGTCCTCAGGGAGGACAGCAGCGACCTTTACCTGACTTAAGCAAGGTTAGATGCTACAATTGCAGGGAACATGGGGCACTTTGCAAACCACTGCTCTCTTCCACGCACGGGAAACACCTATGCCCCCAACCTGCAGCAAGGGCAGACAAGAGGAGGTCCCCAAGTCAAAGGATCAGCGCCCACCAAGCCCCAAGTCCCCGGCCGTGGCAGAGTGAACCATGTCACAGCCGAAGAAGCACAGGATGCGCCAGAGGTGGTGCTGGGTACGCTCTCCGTGAACTCAACTCCTGCCACCGTTCTTTTCGATTCCGGAGCATCCCATTCATTCATATCCCGCAAATTTGTGCATGAGAACCATGTTCCATCATCAGCATTGCATCCTCCCCTCCTTATTGCAACGCCTGGTTCGGAACTGAGAACCGAGTCTGTCTGTGAGGGTGTTAAGATAGAAATTGGTGGGGAATCCTTTCTGGCCAACATGGTAGTTCTGGGATCAGCAGGATTAGATGTTATATTGGGCATGAATTGGTTGATCCAGCATAAAGCCAAGATAGACTGTGCCGGAAGATCAGTGTCCCTTACCTCTGATTCCGGTAAAGAAGTGATGTTCGTGTCCTCGTCCCCATCAGGATGTCTCTTTGCCCTGAGTGGTACCCAGGACCAGGGGATTGAGCGTGTCTCCGTGGTATGCGAATACCCAGATGTCTTCCCCGAGGAATTACCGGGTATGCCCCCTGATCGTGCAGTGGAGTTCGTCATCGATCTTCCACCTGGAACCGCTCCTGTGTCAAGGCGCCCGTATCGATACCACCGAATGAATTGATAGAGATGAAGAAGCAACTCCAAGAGCTTGAGGAAAAGGGTTTCATCCGACCTAGTTCATCGCCGTGGGGTTGTCCTGCAATGTTTGTGAAGAAGAAGGATTCAAGCCTAAGGATGGTAGTTGATTACCGTCCGTTGAATGAGCTCACGGTGAAGAACAAATACCCTCTTCCCAGGATTGATGACCTATTCGATCAATTGACCGGAGCATGTGTCTTCTCCAAAATTGACCTCAGATTGGGCTACCACCAGATAAAGATCAGATCCGAAGACATTCCAAAAACAGCCTTCACTACTCGTTACGGGTCATACGAGTACACTGTTATGTCCTTCGGGTTAACCAATGCCCCTTCCACCTTTACACAACTCATGAACTCAGTATTCATGGAGTATCTTGATCGATTTGTTGTCATCTTCATCGATGACATCCTCATCTACTCCAAATCTGAACCGGAGCATGAAGATCACTTGAGAATGGTACTCGACAAACTCCGTGAGCATCGTCTGTATGCCAAATTCTCAAAGTGTGAGTTTTGGAAGCACCAAGTGGAGTTCTTGGGCCATGTACTATCAGCTACAGGTGTCGCGGTGGACCCGAGCAAAGTGCAAGCCGTCCAAGAATGGAAGCAGCCGAGGTCAGTTACCCAGATTCGCAGTTTTCTAGGTCTGGCAGGCTATTACCGTCGGTTCATCGAAGGCTTCTCTTCCATAGCAAAGCCAATGACCGAACTGTTAAAGAAGGACAAGAAGTTTGTGTGGTCCGACAAATGTGAAGAGAGTTTCCAAGAGCTCAAGAAGAAGCTAACCACAGCCCCAGTGCTTACCCTCCCAGACGTCCACAAGGATTTCGAAGTTTATTGTGATGCCTCTCGGAATGGGTTAGGTTGCGTCCTCATGCAAGAAGGCCGCGTGGTAGCTTATGCTTCACGTCAATTGCGTCCTCATGAGGCCAACTACCCCACCCATGATTTGGAATTAGCTGCCGTAGTGCATGCCCTGAAAATTTGGCGCCATTACCTCATCGGTAATCGCTGCGAAATCTATTCTGACCATAAGAGTTTGAAATATTTGTTCACCCAACCAGATCTGAACCTTCGCCAAAGAAGATGGCTTGAGCTCATTAAGGACTACGATTTGGGTCTAAACTATACTCCCGGCAAAGCTAACGTCGTTGCCGATGCTCTTAGTCGGAAAGCTTACTGCAATAACACCATGATTATGGAGCAACAACCACCCCTTCATGAAGAATTTCAGTGGCTCAATCTGGAGATGGTTAAGCAAGGTACCCTTGCCACTCTTGAGGTAAAACCATCCTTAGAAGACCAAATCAAGGCTGCCCAAGCTCAGAATGTCGGGATGCAGAAAATCAGGGAAAAAGTGAAGGACGGTACCGCGACCTGCTTCACCGAAGATGAGAATGGAGTACTGTGGTTTGGAAAAAGACTCGTGGTGCCCAAGGACCAGCAACTAAAGGACCTAATCCTTCATGAAGCACACAACTCCCCGTTGGCCATTCATCCTGGCAGTACCAAGATGTACCAAGACCTTCGTCGCCAATTTTGGTGGACCCGAATGAAGCGGGAGATCGCTCAATATGTTGCCGAGTGCGACGTGTGCCGTCGTGTGAAGGCCGAGCATCAGAGACCAGCGGGCCTGCTTCAGCCACTCCCTATTCCCGAGTGGAAATGGGAAGAGATTGGTATGGATTTTGTAGTTGGTTTGCCGAAATCTCCGAAGGGCAACGATGCCATATGGGTGATTGTGGATCGCCTCTCCAAGGTCGCTCACTTCATCCCGTGAAAACCACCCATAAAGTGAGCCAACTGGCGAGATTGTATATTTCCCGGATCGTTTGCGTCCATGGTGTCCCCGTCAGGATCATTTCAGATCGCGGCACCCAGTTCACCAGCCGGTTCTGGAAAGTGCTTACACGAGGCTATGGGGAACTTCTCTGTCTTTCAGCACCGCTTTTCATCCTCAAACCGGAGGTCAAGTTGAGAGGACAAATCAAATTCTTGAGGACATGTTGAGGTCATGTGCTCTCACATTGGGTTCCAATTGGGAAGACTGTTTGCCATATGCGGAGTTTGCCTACAATAACAGCTATCAAGCCAGCCTCGGTATGGCACCCTTTGAGGTACTTTATGGAAGGAAATGTAGGACTCCATTGAACTGGTCCGAGACCGGCGAGAGGCAATTCTTTGGACCTAATCCGATTGAGGAAGCCGAAGACTTAGTCCAACTCATTCGAGAGCGTCTTCGTGAAGCTCAGTCCAGGCAGAAAAGCTATGCCGATCCTCATCGCCGAGAAGTTACATTTCAGATTGGAGATAGTGTGTACCTCAAGGTCACCCCATGCAGAGGTGTTCGCCGCTTTGCAATGAAAGGAAAGTTAGCTCCTCGTTATATCGGTCCGTATCGAATCTTAGCCAAACGAGGGACCGTGGCCTACCAGTTGGAACTACCTCCTGAGCTATCCCGACTGCATGATGTCTTCCATGTGTCCCAGCTGAAAGCTTGCCATCGCGTCCCCGAGACGAAGATCAACCCTGAGATTGAAGTACTACATGAAGATCTTACGTATCGAGAACACCCGGTGTGCATTCTCGATGAGTCCGAGCGCAAAACCCGGAATCGCACCATCAAGTTCTTCAAGGTTCAGTGGAGCAACCATACTGAAGATGAAGCTACCTGGGAACGTGAAGAATGGCTCAAGACCGAGTTTTCCAACATTGTTTGTCGACCGTTAGAGATCTCGGGTCGAGATCTTTTTAAGGGGGGTAGGTTTTGTAATACCCAAAGTCGATAATTAGGTCTTTGCCTTGCATCCATGCATACATGTTATCATCCCCCACACGCACCTTATTTAAACTTAAATGCAATATGATTATGTTTTATAGAATATGTACATATCTCATCCTCGGTGGAAATTATACAAACACCAATCAACTTATTCGAGTTTTCAAATGACAAAGTCATCAATAGAAGTGGAGGAGCTATTGCACACTTCGATGAACCCTCGTCCCCTAACTCCAAACCCTAAAAAGAACTAGAATGAGGATTAAGAGAATAGGGGAATTTCTGGTGGATGAAAAATCCCGACATTTCATAACTAGCCTTGAGAGTAGCAACCCTAGCTGTCCGTCAATTTTCAAAATTTTTGGAAGCTTCAAAGACCTAATTGCAGTTCAAATGCCGAGTTAGGTCAAACCCTAGAATTGAACTAGAGACCAGGTCAAACCAGCTCCAAATCAGTTCAAACTTGTATAGTAGGTCCCCTGTAAAAATTTCAGAATTTTTGGAGCAAAATTTACACATAAAATGACGCCTGGAATAGCACTGGTGTTAAAGAAAAAGAATAAACTAAAATAAAAAGAAAAAGGGACGCTGGCCGAGGCCCTTTGGGCCGCCTCGGCCGGCCCACTCATCCCGCCGGATCCTCTCTCTCTCTCTATCCCGCTGCCATCCCGGGCCCGCCTGTCATCCTCTCCTCCCTCCTCTCCCGCGCCCGGGCCCGCCAGCCAGCCCTCCCGCTCCACATCGCCGTCGCTGAGCGACCATGGTGGGCGGCGCCCCACCCATCCCGACCGGCCGCCGCCGTATTTAACGCCGGTCCGGACCGTGCCCTCCTCTCCTCCCCGTTCCGACAGCCGCCCGTGCTCCCCTCTCCTCCCCCTCTTCTACACCCGAGACCAAAACCCTAGCAACCGCCACCGGAGCTCCCGCCGCCGCGTTCTTCCTCCTCTCCGGTCTGCTCTCCGTCGAGAAAATTTCCATCGGCTCCGTGGTCCTCCGGCCCTCTAATCCTCCTCCCCGAGCTCCCTTCTCTCCTCCCTAACACCCCCGTTTCTTCTCCGTTGCAGATCCGTGCTTGAGGAGCTCTGACGCCGTCACTCCGGTCACCGCCGCCCCTAGCTCCGTCGCCACCTCCCCTCCGGCCTTCCCCAGCCTCCCCGTATCGCCGCATCCGCCTCAGGGTGAGCCACCGCTGCTCCCCGTCGAGTTCCCGAGCTCACCACCACCCCTAGCGCCTTCGGCCTCCTCTCCGACGAGGTCACCGCCGCTGGTTCCTTCTCCGGTCGGGTCCAGGGGAGAGAAAAGAGAGGGAGTGGGTGAGGGAGTGATGAGGCCACGTGGCCTCTTTTCATTTGGCCACGGGTACTCATGCGGGTCCCGCAGGTCAGTGGGGTGAGGTTATGGGCTGAGGATTTGGGGTGAACTTCGGCCGGGTGCGCGTAGGAAATTGGGAATTGCCCCGGGTAGCTCTCGGGTAGACTTAGCAAATTAGTTCTCGTAGCTAGGGTTAGGGTTTGAATTAGAGTTTCCGACAAACTTTGAATTGCGATAACTTTCAAACCGTAGCTCAGATTTTAGCAAATTTTATACCGTTGGAAAGCTTGTGAAATTTCCTACAACATGGCTGGAACAAAACTTCAAGAATTGAAATATAAAATACAGATCCACTTGAGTTTGATTCGAAGCACCGTTATTCGTACGATTTCGTCGGTAGCTCCTAACTCGATGAGTATAACCCTAAATCCAGTGATCTCAGCTGCGTTAGACTTATATCACAGAACACTTTCGTAGAACCAACACTTTACAATGTTTCCACTCACTGTTTAGCGAATCCCCACTATAGCTAATCACCGCATAAAATGACATACATAAAGTTAGGGTTACAAGTTCACTTCTACTAGGTTAGTCGGAGCAATGCTCGCTGTTGTGGGACCCTAACACCACCAACACATCTTAGAAGTCCTTTACTAGCATTGGCATCATGTCTCATGCATACCTACACTAATAGGGTGACACCCTAGTCCCTACTCACGTCGCCTAAGAAGTTGCCGTAACACCAAAACCCTAGTATCCTTAGGATTGCCTCATCTTAGTCATGCATGTTTATCATCATTTACCATACATACATGCTGAATCTTAATTTCCCTTTTATCGTTTCTTTTCTGGTTCTTCATATTATTTATAAAAGAGCCTGAAGAAGGAGACCACCCAGCTTACGACTCCACGCAAGATCAGGAACAACCAGAGCAAGGCAAGCAGAGCTTGTTGCATCTTTACCTTTCCGTACTCTTGTGTATGCCCTGTTTATGTGTGCTTATGGTGAATGATTGCTTGAATGCCATGCGTGAGGTTGAGCACACTAGTATGTGTAGGATGTGTCTTACGTTGAGAACATCTAATGGCTCTTCAACTAAATTGCTTAAGTGAGTTGGGAGAGCCGAGGGCGTGCACAATGGGTACGGTTGGTGTTCATCGTAGTTTGACGGTGACCCAGGAGTAAGTAGAGTTTTTGTCGCCACGCCAACCCTATCTTCAGCGTGTCACAATCCCTTATCACGCGGGAACGTTAGCGGGAACCAACGCTGAGGTATAGTGGAGGTAAGTCTCCATGCCCTTTGGAGGCTCGCTACCTCTAAACGGTTATGCACTCACTATGCTATGCCTGCAGTGGTTGAGTTGTCGGTAGCGGTCCGAGAGATTAAATGAAAATGTGTGTATGATGGATCGGTTTGGATTTGACATAGGGGCTGCCCTAATTGAATTGGAGTATGTTGGATGGATTCTTTTGGATTGGACTCATGGGCTGCCCCAAAGGACTTGGAATTGTTGATTGGATCTTGTGGTGATTTGTTTAGGATTCGTATGTACCCTGAGTTAGCCTGTCATCTACCTTGTCATTACTTCACCTTGTTAATGCTATGTTCTTAATTTGTATATTGTTACTCTGAGAAGCATCATGTTTACTCCTGTTGTAGTAAATCCATGTGTAGGGCATTTAATCAAGCACGAATAAGTCTTGCGAGTACTTTTGTACTCACCTAGGTTATTCCTAGAGCTTGCAGGTGAGCCGGTGGTCGAAGACTATTTTGACGACGCTTGAACTTGTGTTTCCTCGGTAGTGTTCGACTTATGGGACTGTTGTGGGAATGTTTTGGGCAGTGGCCGATGCGCCACTGTGGGTCTTGCTTAGTTCTTCCGCTGCTACTCGTTTTACTTTATGGATTCGACTAAACCTTTCGGTTATGGCCGAGTGATGTAATATTTGTTCACAACGTGGACAACTAGTATTATTATCATATCGTAGTGCTTTGTTGTGATATACAAGATGTTATGTGGGCTGCCCATATGCAATGCGTGTATGATATGAAGTGTATGGGTATGCCGTGAAGAGTTACGGTTGTTCCCCTTTTTACTATGTCGAGCAGGAATCGGTTGAGTGACCCGCTGGCTGAGATGCTGTGCCGGCCAGGCAGGGTGTGGGTGTATTCTACCGGGCTTTCGAGCGACCCACTAGCTCTAGAGCTAGGTTAGGGTGTGGGTAGAATCGCCGGGCTCCTCCGACCTTGCTTTGCGTGGTAGAATCTGGGAACTACTCTAGATCTTCACCGGATCAGGGAATCGTATGTGGTTCTAGGAAGTTTAGTCGCTTCCGGCCGGCTTGCGTTAGTCAGGTGTCGGATCACTCCGCCTCGGTGAGTACGGCGTAGGTACCGTGCCACCAGGTCGACTGGTCCTTCGGCCCTTGGCGACCATTCGTTTCCTCTAATCATATGCAATTCCGGGTCCGTGACACCCACGGTCAACCCCTGGAACGCGGTCTCCAGATCGGCAACGGCAACCCACTCAGCGGCCTCCTGGTAGAACTCCGCCTCCACTGCCGTGTCGGTGAAGTACGATGGAGTGAGGCGCCCTGCCAGGCGGAGCGTGCTCGCCGCCCCTGGTAGAACGCTGTCTCCAGTAGCTGCTGGAAGTGTCACAGGAGACTGCACCGAGTGCGAGACGGAGATGGGGGCTTGTAACACCCCCGCTGGCACTAGCTCCTCGCCACTCCCCGGCCCCTCGGCTGGAACGGCCACGACATTGACAACCCGGGACGAGAGGACGATCAGGTCGTCGTCGGAGTCAAGGTGGAGCACACCCGGGGGAGGTGTCGTGACACGCGTGTCGTGGCCCCTCAGTGCCGCCTCAAGCTCGCTAGCAAAGACATCCACTCCTACGTCGGGCGCGGTCTGCGTCTCCTCCGTGTCACCCGCGTCACCCTCGTCGTCGTCCAGCACAGACTCGCCATCCCACCCAGCGCCACCAGGGGGGATGGCACTGAAGAGGCCCTTCCCAATCCCGGGTCCCAAGCGGGGAAGAACAGGGGTGGCGGCATCCTCGGAGGTAGCTTCGCCTCGCACGATGCCGCCAGAAGCTATGCCGGCTCGAACTCGCACAGTCGGTGAAGTGGCGGATGAGCCGGACTTGTCCACACGGGGGACAGATGCTCGCTTCGAGGAAGGGGCCTCCCCCGCGTCGCTGGGTCGGGGACGCTTGGAACTCCCCACACGCATCTCCTCACTAGTCAAGGGCTTGGGACGCGCAGGCACCTCCAGCTTGTAGTACGTGCACCCCCTGTTCTCCCGACCTTCAGGGAGCGATTGGGAGCAGCATCCACTCCCTCACAATGAGTCGCCCCACGAGCTCCGACGCCGCATCCTCGGTGTGACGAAGCCCGACACCTGTCGTGAGGCAAACAAGGATGAGTAAAACAACAACAAAAACTATATACGGAGGGGTGGGGAAGTCGAGTATTGGAAATGAGGCGAGGAAGACATACCCTCTCGGAGAGGACAGCGCTGAAAAGCACACCCGCTCGCCCCTACCTTCGTGGGACAAGGAACAAGCTCCAAGTCCCACTCTGTAGAGAGTGGGTCGATCCCTAGTAGGCAGAACTCCTCAACAAGGTCACGCATCCCGAACCGACGTGACATACGCCCGAGCGCCTTGATCTGGGTCGTCTCCGTGCTGGACAGGTCAACGGGCACCGCACCGCTCACCTGAAAGGAGTCTGAGATAGGGGCGAACCTCTTCTCGTCGTCACGAAAGAAGAACCACGCCTTCTCCCAATCGCCCCATTGGCCTTTGGACGCCTAGGCCAGGTAGTCGACAGAAAGGCCCTTCTGCACCGTGCGCTTCCTAAAGCTCACAACGCCAATGCGAGAAAGAAAGTCACCGCTCTTCATCTCAAGGAGAGTGGTGGAGACCATGGGCTCGTAGAACCAAGCGAAGAGTCGTGGGGTGGCCTTCATCTGCATGGTCCTCAACGCCCACTCGAAGACCGCTAGCTTCACGAACACTGATGGGTGGAGGTCGGAAACCCTGAATTGGTAGTACTCCAGGAGGTCGTGGAAGAACTCGCATACTGGCAGGCAGAGCCCAGCATCGAACTGCACGGCGAAGACGACGACACCGCGGCCATCGCTGCTGGCGCGCCTCACGTCCGCTGGGGGACTACGCCGGGGCACTTCTTCTCCTGAGTAGCGGCGGGAAGCTTGCCGGCCCGTACCAGGGTGTCGATCAGCTCTTGATCAGCAGTGGAGCGCCCAACCCACGAAGTGTACTTCATCCCCTCGATAGACTTGTCCTTAGCCATCGCTCCCTGCACGCGCGAGCGAAAATGTAAAGACAGCGCTACAGCGCCGGCGGCAACTAATGAAGACACGATGCCAAGTGCGTAGTGAAGTAGTAAACAAGGGTGCACACATGACGAAATTGACAACCAACGAGTACCTCGTTACGCTGCTGTGGGAGCCTGGCGTCTGCCATGGTGACTAAGTGTCTGGAGCTGCGTGGCACGCTAGGCCCGAGAGTCTGGTTCCGGGCCCTCGAAAGTGCCCGCCCGACCGCCTCGCGGTCTCATCGCCGCCTTGTGTCACAGTGGACCTGAACGTGCCTGGCTGCTCCACGACCTCGATGAGAAGGGTCGTCCCTGTCGCGTCTGCTCGTCTGCTGCTCCCTTGGTGGAAACCTCGAAGACCGTCCACGTCGAATCGGACTACGGCTGACACAGCGAGCACCGTTGCCGTCCTCGTGCCGCGACGCGCCACTCCTCGCGCCCCGAGCAGGAAGCCTCGCCAGTGCGCCCTCCACGTCGCCCCAGGGTGTCATGGGGGTCTTGAGTGAACAGGACCACGGTAGATGCGACGTGGTCGCTGTGACGGGTCCCGTCACTATCTCCCCACTAGCACACGCCCCACGTCGCCCCGGAACGTCACGGGGGTCTTGAGTGAACGGGATGTAACACCCTAATTTTCTGAAACCCAAAATTCAGGGCTAACAAAAACTTTTTCATTAATAATGTCAGTGAAGATGCACCTAATTAAAACTTTAGTTCAAATCGATGAAGCTAGATACCAGGCACGAAAACCCTTGCCCTTATTCCCATCGATCTCCGTTCTGTCGAAAACCTAATACCCCGAACCTCGCCCGTCAACCTGGGCAACCCTGCTCAGCACCTTGCCTTCGTACGTGTCCTCTCATCCTTGCATCTCTGCCACGACAGCCGTAGCAGCTAAAGCCACTGTCACGCTCCTGCCACGGCAGCCGCCGTCAACCATTTCCTCCGCCGCGACAACCCTTCTCCCTGCCGCGAGCACCCTTTCGGCATTCCTCCCCCCCTATCTAATCAGTGCCACCCTCCGGAACCCCGGTGCCACGCCCCGATTCCCATCTACCGATTTAATCTCGAACCCCCTCTCGAAACCCTAATGCGACAACACCGTGCGACAGGACATTGCAACCGCGGCACCTTGTCGTCAAATGGACCCGAGTCAAGATATAAAGGTTTCCAAGAGTTCCCATAGCTTGCGTTACCCTGCCGCGCCCTAAACCCTAATTCCCTCCTCCCTGATTCGACGAAGGGGCAAAACCCTAACGCATTACACGCGCCGTATACGCCGCCGTATCGACGGTACCCCACCACTCTCATGTCCTAAGCCGACACAAAGGTCTCACCCCGAATTCCGTGCCCCTGCCCCACCTTGCCGCGCTCCGAAACCCAGTTCCGAACTCCCGACTCTTCTCCTCTTTATTTAAAGCTAAATTCCTCTAAACCCTAACTCGTCGTTATCTCTGTTGCAGTCTTGTGCAAATATACGGGTATACCGGCAATATTTCCCGAACCCTAGCCCCAAGACTTCCTATCATCTTTCTAACCCCATCGCCAAAATATATACGCGTAACTTTCAAGCGTGTATGGGTACATACGCTCAAAACCCTAGTTTATTATTTTTCCCGGAAAAACCCTAACCGCAATGGTCATCTCTTTCTTACCACATGTCATATGAGTATCTTTTCGCTTCTACCACATTACCATGCCAGGAGACAAATATCCGTCCTGTGACAATTCTACCGAATATCTAGTTGCCCAGCTACTCTGACGTGTTACCGTGACATATAAAATATCTACCCTGTTGCCCTCCTACCCAGTAACCGTTTACCATTTCACGAATTCATCCATATATCTCTGCTACAGTCAAAACCCCAGTCACCCGAATGTCCAATCATCTGCTCCGTGTGCATGCAAACATCAGCTGTCAAAATTAAACCCCGTGTACCGCTCAAGCCATTTCATTTATTCTCCCTCGTGCCTCTTTCTCTCTTATCCCAGCACCTGTCCCATCTCCTCTCTCGGTTCACATCCTAATTGAATGCGGTGCAGGCCACGTCGCATGCTCAAACCAGCAACCATGTGCGCAAGCTGTGCCTTTCTCTCTGTCTTTTCTTTTCCATCAGCAGCTGAACCAACAGACGATACCAGCAGCAGCTTTAATTCCTAGCACCTCCCCTGGTAAATTTTCCCCAGCGTCAACCCAACCAGCTCAAGTCATTTCACACTCCTTCAATGCGCTGCCCTGATATGTCTTCTCCTCACGAACTCCTCCTACTTCTCATTGGCTCCGCACCAACTGAGTTAGCAAATCAAGCTGCAGTGCAGCTGAGCTACCTTTTCCTTCTCTTTAACTCCTTTACCTATTTCCTGTCAGCTCGCGCATCTGCCCGAGATATTTCTGAGCATCTTCCCATGCCTTCTTCCTCCTCCAATCCATTACTTCTTCTCTTCCAAGCAGCCAGGCCGAACCACCCCTTCTCTCTTCCTTCCCCAAGCTCAACTCCCTGCTTCCTCCTCCCCTCCTGAGCTAGCAAGCCTCAGCTGCCAAGCCATTCCCGAGCTACCCCTACTGTTTCCCCTCTCCATTTTCCTTTCTCCCAAGCCAAAGCTCACTCATGCCCAGCTCCAACCAAGACCCCAGCAAGATCCACCCTCTGGTTGCACCGCCCTCTCCCAATCAGGCCACGAACGCACCCTCCTCCAAGTCCGGCGAGGGAGCCATCCCACGGCCGCCGGAGCGCCACCCTCCTCCGGCCGCTGCTCCCGAGCCTCAGTGAGCCCCGGCCCCACCTCCCAGCATCGCCGCCGCGCCGGTGGACGCCGCCTCTCTCCAGCAAGCGCCACCGCCGCTCTGGAGCACGCATCTAGCTCCAAGCCGCCGCCGCCCAGCTCGGTACCGCGCGCCGCTCGCCGGAGCAGCCCGCGCCCCTCCATTGGACTCCACCGCACCGCGCCACGAGCCCTCCCCTGCTCCCCATTTCGCCGGAGCCGCCTCTAGGCCCCTCTGGAGCCACCGGCGAGCGCCGCTCCTCCGGACGCCGCCGCCACGGGTTGCGCCCCAGATCTAGCTCACCGAGCTCCCTCCGCCGCCTGCTAGAGCAGCTGCACCGTCGCCCCTCTCTGGAACCACCTCGGGTCCGCCGGCCTGTTGCCGCCCGGGCCGCCTCGCCGAAGTCCACCCGAGGCGCGCCGCCCGCCCCCACTAGCATCCGAGCGCCACCTCCATCAGCTGCCGAGCCGCCGCCGGACGCCTTCTCGCCGCTCGCCGGAGAGCAGCCCCAAGCCGCCGTCGGTGAGCCAGCAGGGGCAAGCTTTCCCCTTGCCGCCGACTCCCCTCACCGGCACCCCTCAATCACACCGCCGGCAAGGCCCTCTGCCACTTGACTCCCCTCCTCGCCGCAGGTCCCCACCTCACCTCACCAAACCACCGCCACCTCTCCGTTGGATTTCCGCTGCAAGTTTATAGCCATTGGGCTACAGGTATCAGATTATCGACCTTAACAGTCTATTTAATTGTTTCCGCATGTATGACAATGATATACAGGTTAACTCGTGTGTATCGGCTACTGATCCAGGGACCGATACAGTAATCACGAGGGAGTTCCCGGCCTTAAAAACCGGGGGCGCCACAAGCTTGGTATCAGAGCCATACTGACTGTAGGTTAACGCTAGTTAGCACGGACGTTAGATGTAAACCCTAGGTGAAAACAATATTTTCATAAAATATACAAACTCATTTTAAGTGTGGGTTCTATCTTCTCAACTCCCTTAGTTCCCCTCTTACCTATGTTGCTCTAAGAGAAACACAGAGTTTTCCCATTCTCGTCTGCTTCAAAACCTTTAGACTATGTTAGCAAGTAAGCACCGAGACCTGTATCGACGAAGCTAGAAGTTGCCAATCCTACCGAAGATCAAGAAGAATTGTGTCGTCACGTCATCCAAGGCACTCGTCGAGACTTGCCACCGATGGGTCGACACCAACACTTCAACCCTTCCGACTCATGATGTCAAGAGCGTGGGAGTTCGTGAAGGAAACACCGCATCAAGTGGAAGAGACCCGTCAACATGTGGCATTGATGCCCCGCCAAAGACAGCGACCCCAGGTATCGACCGAGTGGACTAAACTCATAAGGTTAGGTCACTAGACCTCGCTTACCGTGAGTAGCGAGATAGGTACCTTCTTAGTTCGAGTTTAGACGTCCCTTGCGGTATATATATATGAAATACCCTACGATAATCTTTGCAATGCGTTCGTGTTTTGTGTTTTCCTTGCTTGTTTAATGTGACCCGCACATATGTCTTTCGACGCATGTAGCGGCCACATCCACTGTTGGTTAGCTAATAGGCCCTACCTTATCTCCAGAGCCTGGCAAACCCTGCCGTTCTATCCGTCAAACCCTTTCTTGGATTCTTTCCGATGTCACCTCCCTTTGTCAGCCTTATGTCGACTCCTTCTGACGACTTTGACCTTGCTTCGTCTATAAGTCACCGACCAGATGGGACGTGAGCTGCCGTCCTATCCCGAGGCAATCTTTCTTGGAATTCTCATTGACCTCCATGTAGCCGAAAGGCTATATAAAGCTCCATCTCCGTTCTGGTGTGGCACACCCGTGCCATATCCTCTTTGTCGTTCAAGCACCCACCTTCACCAGACGAGTATCTAGCTCGTAGTGCTCCTTTTCCTATTCAACCTTTTTCATGGTAAGCATGCCGTCCCATGACGCCATACTTCAAATGACTATCGCCGCAGAGCTCACTGGATTTCCAGCTATTCTTTGGTCCATGACTCAGCAGATCCTTGGAGCGACACTACGCCCCGTGTACCGTGTGTACCTGGGGAGTGCCTCCTGTTCCTTGCATGAATTCTGGGCAGAAGTTCATGTCTACCCAGCCGCCACCAACCGAGTTTATCCCCTCCGCTTCATCGGAAAAAACTGTGCCTACCTCCCCGATGGCTATCCAAATGGCTGCGTGGGAAGCTATCTCTGCCTGCACTACCGGGTTCCTGGCGCGAACCAGCGTGCTTATCTCCTCTACCCCAGTCGTGCCCCTGAAGAAGACGCCATGTTCGCCGACGCACAGCAAGAAGAAGACCCGGCAGTGGTTCACGCCAACCGCTACATCGCCGCCCAGCACGACTTGATTACCAACTGGCGGACTCCTGGATCATGTCACTCAACAGCCTCGATTCCCCGTCTTGCCCCAGCGATCCCTCGGTGCCGTCTGCCCATGCTTCCGAAGCCAACGAGTTGCCATTGCCAAGAATGATGACACCCGGAGGAGGCCTCCGCCACCGTAGGAACAACAACACTCTTAGAGTCTTTCCCTTTCCTTGAGGACGAGAATCTCCGTGACAGAACGACTCCACCCCATGCTACCGGTCTAATCTAGACCAAATAGTCAAGGCACCCCGAGGTTGGATTAGCCCCCTCCGTGTCGCTAGTTTTATGTGTGTTTTTTATTGTTTTGATGCTTGCCCTAGAAATGTACTCCCTGCCCTTCGGCTCTTGTAACATTTGTTTTGCATCTTCTGGTTGAATGTGTGCGGTGTGAGCTACACATCTGTCCTGTGGCGCGTGTGGCAGCCACACCTGTGTATGTTAATGAAATTATATGCCTTACCTTTTTCCCCCTTATCTAGGGAACGTTTGACCGTTCTCTTCTCTCCTGATCTACCCTGTTTGCCCCGCCTCAATACCCTCCTGTATTGACGGCAACCCTTTACCCTTGTTCAAGCTACCTTCTTTATTGTCCTCCGAGATCTCTCCTTGTTGTCGGCCACCTGCCTATCCTCATTTAACTGCCTTGGTTCTTTTCCCAACGGCTACCTGGACCCTACTTTTCTTCCGCACCCATCCCGTGCCACCCTTCTCCTTGCTAAACACCCCCACTGCTAGAGCTCTCTTGCCCCCAGTGCTTCTCTTCCTCACTCGTTCCCCTCTCGCCGCGTCCTCCGTCTGCCGCAGCAACTCCTCGACAACCTTCGCCAACACCCCGGGAATCCACAAACAGGCCATGGCGGAAGCGCCCACAGCCGAAGAAGGCACTCGCCGCCGCAGACGCGATGCCTCGTCTCAACGCGCCCCGACTCCATCAGAGAATCAACACCCCCAGGGAGAAATCGCTCCGCCTCAGGCCCCTAATCCAGAGCTAGGTCAGAACGTAGATGCGCGTCGAGCTTGGATTATCCAGCTCAATGTGTTCGGTTGTTTGTGCGTTTATGTTGCATTGATTTTCGCTTTTGTGTTCAGACTGATGCCTCCTGGCAATCAGACTGGCCTGTTTGATGCACTTGTAGCCGCATGGTTGCGTGTTATGTTGATCTTGTGTTGTTTTACTGGAGTTTCCAATGGGTCATGCGACCCTAATGCTGTTATTGAGTGTTAATTGTCCTCATTGTATGCATTAATCAAAACCTAGAATGTTGATTTCCCTCTCATCTTCCTGCTATTCTTCCCTTGCTCTATGCGGATGCAAAACGACTGTGCCAACTGCGGTACCATTTCTCCACTCAAGAAGCAATCATACCGCCCGCCGCACGCCGGATCTCCTTCGCAAAAAGCCAGCATTTGAGGCAGGCACGAGCTGCTCCTAGCACCAGACCCCCACCTAAATCGTGGCCACCCAATACCAAAACGCAACCCCCGGAGATGCCCGCAATGATGCCAATCAAGAAGGAAGGATGACTTGACACAACCCCGTCAGATCGGCCAGTACCGCCCTAACCATTTAGAGGAGTAACGTCAGTGGAAAATCAAAAATGCGCCCAAAAAATTTTGAGTTAATGTATACCCAACAAAATTTTAAGGGGGGTAGTTCCGAGAGTCTGAATGAAGACCCTGCACTGGAGCTATGAAGATGCTTTGCAACAGAAGACCATGCAACCCTGCCCTGTTCTCCTTCTAATCTATCCGAATCTCGAGGACGAGATTCCTTTTAAGGGGGGTAGATTTGTAACACCCTAATTTTCCGAAACCTAAAATTCAGGGCTAACAAAAAAATTTTCATTAATAATGTCAGTGAAGATGCACCTAATTAAAACTTTAGTTCAAATCGATGAAGCTAGATACCAGGCACGAAAACCCTTGCCCTTATTCCCATCGATCTCCGTTCTGTCGAAAACCTAATACCCCGAACCTCGCCCGTCAACCTGGGCAACCCTGCTTAGCACCTTGCCTTCGTACGTGTCCTCTCATCCTTGCATCTCTGCCACGACAGCCGTAGCAGCTAAAGCCACTGTCACGCTCCTGCCACGGCAGCCGCCGTCAACCATTTCCTCCACCGCGACAACCCTTCTCCCTGCCGCGAGCACCCTTTCGGCATTCCTCTCCCCCCTATCTAATCAGTGCCACCCTCCGGAACCCCGGTGCCACGCCCCGATTCCCATCTACCGATTTAATCTCGAACCCCCTCTCGAAACCCTAATGCGACAACACCGTGCGACAGGACATTGCAACCGCGGCACCTTGTCGTCAAATGGACCCGAGTCAAGATATAAAGGTTTCCAAGAGTTCCCATAGCTTGCGTTACCCTGCCGCGCCCTAAACCCTAATTCCCTCCTCCCTGATTCGACGAAGGGGCAAAACCCTAACGCATTACACGCGCCGTATACGCCGCCGTATCGACGGTACCCCACCACTCTCATGTCCTAAGCCGACACAAAGGTCTCACCCCGAATTCCGTGCCCCTGCCCCACCTTGCCGCGCTCCGAAACCCAGTTCCGAACTCCCGACTCTTCTCCTCTTTATTTAAAGCTAAATTCCTCTAAACCCTAACTCGTCGTTATCTCTGTTGCAGTCTTGTGCAAATATACGGGTATACCGGCAATATTCCCGAACCCTAGCCCCAAGACTTCCTATCATCTTTCTAACCCCATCGCCAAAATATATACGCGTAACTTTCAAGCGTGTATGGGTACATACGCTCAAAACCCTAGTTTATTATTTTTCCCGGAAAAACCCTAACCGCAATGGTCATCTCTTTCTTACCACATGTCATATGAGTATCTTTTCGCTTCTACCACATTACCATGCCAGGAGACAAATATCCGTCCTGTGACAATTCTACCGAATATCTAGTTGCCCAGCTACTCTGACGTGTTACCGTGACATATAAAATATCTACCCTGTTGCCCTCCTACCAGTAACCGTTTACCATTTCACGAATTCATCCATATATCTCTGCTACAGTCAAAACCCCAGTCACCCGAATTGTCCAATCATCTGCTCCGTGTGCATGCAAACATCAGCTGTCAAAATTAAACCCCGTGTACCGCTCAAGCCATTTCATTTATTCTCCCTCGTGCCTCTTTCTCTCTTATCCCAGCACCTGTCCCATCTCCTCTCTCGGTTCACATCCTAATTGAATGCGGTGCAGGCCACGTCGCATGCTCAAACCAGCAACCATGTGCGCAAGCTGTGCCTTTCTCTCTGTCTTTTCTTTTCCATCAGCAGCTGAACCAACAGACGATACCAGCAGCAGCTTTAATTCCTAGCACCTCCCCTGGTAAATTTTCCCCAGCGTCAACCCAACCAGCTCAAGTCATTTCACACTCCTTCAATGCGCTGCCCTGATATGTCTTCTCCTCACGAACTCCTCCTACTTCTCATTGGCTCCGCACCAACTGAGTTAGCAAATCAAGCTGCAGTGCAGCTGAGCTACCTTTTCCTTCTCTTTAACTCCTTTACCTATTTCCTGTCAGCTCGCGCATCTGCCCGAGATATTTCTGAGCATCTTCCCATGCCTTCTTCCTCCTCCAATCCATTACTTCTTCTCTTCCAAGCAGCCAGGCCGAACCACCCCTTCTCTCTTCCTTCCCCAAGCTCAACTCCTTGCTTCCTCCTCCCCTCCTGAGCTAGCAAGCCTCAGCTGCCAAGCCATTCCCGAGCTACCCCTACTGTTTCCCCTCTCCATTTTCCTTTCTCCCAAGCCAAAGCTCACTCATGCCCAGCTCCAACCAAGACCCCAGCAAGATCCACCCTCTGGTTGCACCGCCCTCTCCCAATCAGGCCACGAACGCACCCTCCTCCAAGTCCAGCGAGGGAGCCATCCCACGGCCGCCGGAGCGCCACCCTCCTCCGGCCGCTGCTCCCGAGCCTCGGTGAGCCCCGGCCCCCACCTCCCAGCATCGCCGCTGCGCCGGTGGACGCCGCCTCTCTCCAGCAAGCGCCACCGCCGCTCTGGAGCACGCATCTAGCTCCAAGCCGCCGCCGCCCAGCTCGGTACCGCGCGCCGCTCGCCGGAGCAGCCCGCGCCCCTCCATTGGACTCCACCGCACCGCGCCACGAGCCCTACCCTGCTCCCCATTTCGCCGGAGCCGCCTCTAGGCCCCTCTGGAGCCATCGCGAGCGCCGCTCCTCCGGACGCCGCCGGCCACGGGTTGCGCCCCAGATCTAGCTCACCGAGCTCCCTCCGCCGCCTGCTAGAACAGCTGCACCGTCGCCCCTCTCTGGAACCACCTCGGGTCCGCCGGCCTGTTGCCGCCCGGGCCGCCTCGCCGAGTCCACCCGAGGCGCGCCGCCCGCCCCCACTAGCATCCGAGCGCCACCTCCATCAGCTGCCGAGCCGCCGCCGGATGCCTTCTCGCCGCTCGCCGGAGAGCAGCCCCAAGCCGCCGTCGGTGAGCCAGCAGGGCAAGCTTTCCCCTTGCCGCCGACTCCCCTCGCCGGCAGCCCCTCAATCACACCGCCGGCAAGGCCCTCTGCCACTTGACTCCCCTCCTCGCCGCGGGTCCCCACCTCACCTCACCAAACCACACGCCACCTCTCCGTTGGATTTCTGCTGCAAGTTTATAGCCATTGGGCTACAGGTATCAGATTATCGACCTTAACGGTCTATTTAATTGTTTCCGCATGTATGACAATGATATACAGGTTAACTCGTGTGTATCGGCTACTGATCCAAGGACCGATACAGTAATCACGAGGGAGTTCCCGGCCTTAAAAACTGGGGGCGCCACACGGGACCACAGTCGATGCGATGAGTCCCATCACTATCTCCTGCCAGTCGGTCCTGAATATCACAAGTCAGAGAGAGGCAAAAGCTGTCGCGCCTGCTGAGTCCCTGCAAAAAAAAAGGGGAACCGAAGAATCAAGAGAAATCATCTGGTGAAACACATCGTGCCCAGCGGTTGAGGCATATATGAATGCCGCAAACCATGACGTTTACAAACACGTCTCATCAATCACGCTAAAGGGAGGAGCGTCCACACGTGCGACGACATGCGTCTCTCGTGTCGCCTACCCGGCGACTAACGATTCATTTACAAGACGCACGACCAAAGTGCAACGACATGAGGAAAACAGCAGTTGGACGCCCACCAGCACACACACGCAAGGCCATCTCATGCATTGTGGTAAAAGTACAGCAGCAGACCATCTCATGCATTCTAATAAAAATACAGTAGCGGTCCATTGTTCTACGTGTACACGCTATCCACGCACGACGCATAAGAGAAGCAAGCGTGATAGCAGTTCGTCGCACATTCAATTCATCTCCTACAGAAGACATGGGACACACATGAGAACCCCCTCATGCCCCGACACTGCTGCGGCCACCGCAGCTCAATATCCCCTACATCACGCTCATCATGGTGAGAAGACGACACAGACCAGATTATACACAAGCCTGGATAGGTCACCCTTGAAGCGCAAGAGACCTTTGCTCCCGGACGATGGCGCGGCACGGCGTCGGCACTCTGAAGAGAAGCAGTAGCACCGACGTAGGCCCCCGAAGCTAAGCGGCGGCACAGCAAGGAGCCCTCGCGGTGCTCGGCGTGTGGCCGTAGCTGCGTCGCTTCTGACCTACAAAAGAAAGAGAGCCGCGGAGGAGGAGCCAGTGGCATGGCCCGGCGCAGGCCCCGGGTGAGGCGGCGGCGGCCTGAGTGGGAGCGCCTGGCGTGGTTCCCAGGCGAGGCGGGCGGCCCGAGCAGGCGACCGGCCCGAGCAACGGCGACGGGTGGCCGAGGCTCTCCAAGGCGGGCGGCCCGAGCAGGCGGCCGACCCGAGCGACAGCGCCGGGTGGCCGAAGCCCTCAAAGGCAGCGGACGAGGCCAGGCCTAAGGCAGGCGGGCCCGAGCAGGCAGCCCGAGTGGCGAGCGGGGCGGGGCTCGAGGCTGTGCTGCGGCCCGACGGTGGCCCAAGCGGCGGCCGGGAGGCGACGAGCGGCCTTCCAAGGCGGCGGGGGCAAGCGGCTGGTCGGCGCCAGCGGTGGGAGCAGCACGGGAGGTTGCTGGAGGCGTCGTGTGAAGAGAGAGAGGAGGGGGCGGGTTGAGCAGAGGCCAGCTCGGTGGGGGATTTTATACCCCAAGTGCCCGTCCAACCCTAGTTGGAGATGGGCCGTGGCCCAATTTGGTGCAGGTAGTGGGCAGCCAGCACGGAAAATAAAAGAAAATGGGAAAGAGAAAAGAAAAAGAAAGGAAGAGAAGAGAAAGGAAAAAAAGAAAAGAAAAAAAAGAGAAAAAGAAAAAATCTGGCCCCCGCAGCCCCCGGGAGTAACTGTGCACCTTCAAACCCCCTAATGGCTTGATTGAAGTTCGAACCGCGTGTCAATGACCAAATCATAGAAGACAGGGCTCTAGTGGTTAGTTCAGGCCATGCGCCGACCCCTTGAGAATCGGTGCGCCGCCCCGGGCACTCGCCAGCCGATCGCCTGAATCAACGAGGGACTACTGTTGGGGAAGGGGTCCCCCGCGCTACCCGGGTTCGACGTTTCTCGTACTTAGAGGAGATCAGTGCAACACCAACCTCGTCGTGATGCCAAGACCGCGCGATGCCAACTCCGCGACAACACCTACCTCGTCGCGATGGCAAGACCGCGCGATGTCGACCCCGCGGCGGCAGCAAATCCGTGCATGACGGGCGGGACCTAGGGGATATTCCTAGAATATTCCTGAAGGAAAAGACCTACACGCCCCCAAGGGCATAGTACATCTAGGGGCATGATTGTAAAGTGCCTGAGGGCATTCTTGTAATCTCCCCAACCCCTTCATTTTTCCTATAAATAGAGGGACACCCCTTCCATTTGGGGGGATCCAGAAATTCTGAAATACCAATTTACTAGCTCCTCCTCTTCTCCGGTTGGCAACATCACAGTGAGTTCGAGTGTCTTCGCATCGGATAACCCGCGTGCGTGGCGGCGGTGTCTTCATGACGTAGTTCCCCGTGCAACCCTCGTAGGTCCGTGGAACTGTGCGTGGGTGCCACAAGTTTACTGCCTAGCCTCGTTGCTACGACAGATGGTTTTACCTCAAGAAAAGTGAGGGAACCCTACTCAACTATCTCAAGATTAAGCCACTGAAATTCCATGTGGAGCGGTTGATGCTCA
>JAGXJF010004833.1:5000-120034 GCA_019208055.1 Stipa capillata | reverse complement strand
TCCGACACCCGCCACCTGCGAGCCGGCCGGGAAGCGACCACTCTTCCCAAAACCACATACGATTCGTAATCCGGTGAGGAGTCAGAGTCGTTCCCGAATCCTACCACAGACAAACAAGGTCGGAGGGAGCCCGCAGTTCTACCCACACCCTAACCTAGCCCGGAGGCTAGTGGGTCGCTCGAAAGCCGGGTAGAGAACGCCCCACACCCTGCCTGGCCGGCACAGCATCTCAGCCAGCGGGTCACTCAACCAACACACCTGCTCGAATCTAGTAGAACAAGGTACGGCTTCGACTCTTCACGGCCTACCCAAAACGCTTCATATCATACACGCATTGCGTAAGGGCAGCTGGATTAACAACTCGGATATCATCACAAAGCACTACATTACGAAATTACTAATAACAGTCCCCGAGGAGAACGATATATTACATCAGTCGGTTATCACCGAAAACATATCCGAGTACGGAGAAATTTAACAACAGCGGAAGCAAAATGATTAGACCCACAGCGACATAGCGGTCGCTGAACAAAAGCTACAACTATCCCAACAATCGAACACAACCGAGGAAAACACACGTTCAAGCTTCGTCAAAATAATCAATCGACCACCGGACTCACCTGCAAGCTCTAGGATTACCTAGGTGAGTACAAACGTACTCGCAAGACTTATTCGTGCTTGATTAAATGTCCTACTCATACTAGTATAACATAAAGTAAACATGATGCGTGAAGATAAATAACAAGATCATATCACACCAACCATTTACAAATCATAATATGAATATTGCCTAAGATCCAATCCTCCAAATATCTCTAATCTGGGGGTGTGATGGCAACCACTCGCCGCATGTGAGTCTCAAATATTCAATATGGGGCACAACGGTCCAAATATGGGGGCACAACGCGACACAGATATGGGGCACAACGGCCAAACATGGGGCACAACGGCCAGATATGGGGCACAACGGCCAAATATGGGGCACAACGGCCAAATATGGGGCACCACGGCCAAATATGCACATGGACAGGGTTCCGTCACCACCACACCTCAAATTTTAATCTCTCGGACCGTCACCGGCAGCCGATCACCCTGAGTGTAGTAAGGGCCCTATCCCTTGGAGGTTGCAAGGCCCCAAGGGCCTCGAGTTACCTCGACTACACCCCAGCATCGCTGTCGCTAACGTCCACGTGTGACAAGAGTAGTTGTTCCGATGGAGTGACCTCCAGGTTGGTATCGCGACATAAACACTTCCAACGCCTCGTCGCAACATGCTCCTCCAGTGATACCAAGCTTATCCATCGGACACTTGCCCTTCGACTCTCACATCTCACTTAAATGGGTTCAAATATTTAATATCTCAATGACTTCAACCACAACTGACATATCACCCAACAGACCCTAGCATGCTAGTTCGTAACCAAGATAACAATATTCATCATACGACGAGATAAACAGATATTGAGTAATAAAAGGGTGCAACAAGCTCTGCTGCCTTGCTCTAGTTGTTCCTGGTCTTGCGTGGGGTCGTAAGCCGGGTGGTCTCCTCTTCGGGCTCTAGTGAGCGATACCGGAAAATAACGGTAAGAAGTAATAAGAACCAGCATGTATGTATGAATGATGGGTGCTAGCTACATGCTCCTACGATGATGGGTGATGTCGAGGAACTAAGGCTATGTGCATGGTTTAGTTGTAAACCAACAAGGTTACGCGAAATGCTAAGCATGCATGCATGGGGTATGATATGCAACTAAGGAGGAAGGCTTCAAATCTATAATAGGGTTATGGCTAATTAGATTGATTCGTTGTCGTAGGTGAGAACATGGGGTCGCGATTATTTCCTAGCTGTAGGCGAATGTGAGACTAAGCATTTTACGTTGACTGTAAGCTAGATTCTCTAGTTTACATACTTTTGGAGGTCGTAATATTTCTATGAGTTCTACAAGTTTAATCAACTTTAGCATTTCCTGTCTTCTTCTCAGTAAGGAACAGGGTATTGTATATCTCTTTTCCAACGTTATTACATTATCTAAGAACAACAAGTGGGTTCATTGTTACTTATACACATCAGTTAATCAATAAGCAATCGGATTGTCAACTTAGTTTGGAATTGTCCACAATTGAATTAGAAGAGTAGGTTCAGCAAGAACCAATTATGGCAGTTGGCCGATCCCTCTTTAATATCGTGGTGAGGAATGTTAGATTAGTCGTTAATCTTTATCCACTGATGATTAGTCATTTAAGTTGCGACAAACCAAGCGTTAGTTATGTTGGTTCTGGAATATTTCACTTAGTGAATGGTTAAGGTATAGCACTGACTGCCATACTATTCCTAAAAACCTAGACTACCCAGCTACCACTTACTCAAATAGGATACCAGGGTAATAAAAACCTCAGCTAAAGCATATGTGTATTACCTTCGAACCTACGTATTTCTTACTATTGAGCCAACCTAATAATTATGGAATACTGGGTCACTAGATAGATCATTGGTCAGGTTTAGCATATATCAACCAAGCATGTTTCCAACTTGTATCAGAAACTCAGCTCTCAGCCCTCGAAAATCAACATACCAGCAGCAGCATTTTGCCCATAACTTTTGATTGACAAATCCAATGTGAGCAAACTCAGTGGCGTTGGAAAGCTATCGACGATACCTACCTTCCATCTTTGGGGGTGACACCAGATTCCCAACAGTTTAATCCCAGAATTAGGATGAACTTCGGCAGATCTAAACCTGGGAGAACACTCCTAGCTGCAGCAGTATTTTGAGCATAACTTTTAGACTATAACTCCGATTGGAGCAATTCCAGTGGCATTGGAAGGCTTAGGACGAAACCATAACTTCTTTCATTGAATCAACTCGGGATTGGCACGGTTTGGTTGCAAATTTTCAGATCAATCTCACTGTCCTAACTTCAAACATGCAACTAATTCTTAATTTCAAAACTCAAGATTCTTCAAATCCACACTTATCTGGGGCTACTGAGGTATACCTTGCAGCATGCATCTCCAATTTGAGAGGATGCCAACCAAAACCACTAAAATCCCCCATCTTTCCTTCTCTAATCCCTTCTTCTTTCTTCCTCCTAGCTGCTCCAAAGTTCTAGCCCATAGCTCTTCTCTTGCTCTAGCTGCTCCAAGCTTCTTCTCTTGCTTCCCTTTTTTCCTTCTCCTCCCTTGGCTGGGCTCCTCCTCTCGGTTGGTCACTGCAGCAGCAGCTGGACAGCAGCTCGTGGCAAGGGGAACAAGGGGGGGGAGGCGGGCTTGCCCTGCCGCGGCAGTGCAGGGGGCGAGGCGCGCAGCTGGGGGGAGGTGGCGCGGCAAGGGGTTGGGTAGCGCGGCAGAGGGGAGCTGGGCGCTGGGGTGGCGCGGCAGGCGCGGCAGGGAGGAGGGGAGGCGCGGCAGGGGGCCTGGCCGGCGCGGCAGAGGGCTGGCCGGCGGCAAGGGGAGGTGCTGAGCAGGGGCTGGCCGGCGGGTGCATCTGGACTGAGCAAGAAAATGGGAGAAGAAGGTGGCAGAGTGCCCAAAGTTGCTTGCATGTGGATGGTTTTGGGTGGATTGGAAGATTAGGAGCTGGGGAATCCAATGGGGTAACATGCATGAGCCCATTCTGGTTCTTGGTGGGATTTTGGAGGGGAGAAGGGAGCTGGTTGCTTTGAAGAATAGAGGGGGAGAAAGAGAATGGGGAGTTCTTGCTGCTGTGCTGCGTGGGGAAGAAGGGGAGCTGCGGTGGGGGAGAAAAGAAAGGGAGGAGGAGGAAAAAGGGGCTGCCATGTGGGTCCCACGGCTGGTAAGTAGGGTAGGGCATTTTTCTTATTTGCTTCTTTCCTTTAGTTATATTTCTTTGCTGCTTCGAGCTAGGTTAAAAGAAAAAATTGAACCCAAAGACTAATTACTATTGGTGCAACTTGTTTTATCACATATTGAATTTCTAGAATTCTATTAGGAGGAAGGGTTTATGGTTAACGGTGACTCGATTATAATATAATCCGACTAGGGTTTGGAATCGAAAGCCATTGAGTCATTCTCCAAAATGTTTCACAATATTAACATTTAGGGTCAAGAAGGTAGCTAGCTCCTGAACATGCAATTTGTTGAAATCGGAGAAGAAGAGAATCAGGTGATGGTCTTATCTCAATCTCGTTCGAGGAGACTCGCTTTGGAAAAATACTTCGGGTTTAGATATACAAATGAGTTCCACTTAACTTGCAAAAATTTATGGAGGGCTAAAGTGTTTAGAAAGTATAGAAATTTTAGAAGGCATGAATTTTAATGACATTGGTTCTGTTGTTCTTTCCCATATTAATCATAAGGTAACATGTTAGGTTTTCTTTACGTCACATTTCTAGGGTTTTCGAGTTGAGCTAATTTTAATATGACCTATATGCATGCATGTTATGAGAAGAAATTCGGGTATACATGATGATCCTTACTGATCTCGTGTTTTAGGATTGGGTCATTACAAAACCTACCCCCTTAAAAGAATCTCGTCCCGAGATTCCTACGGTAAGGAAGAAGAGAAGAGGTGTTCAACGTGCAGCAAGACCTTAATAAGATATCAAGCTGTCGATAGTGGGAAAGCAGAATCACTTATTGACTTTTACACTAGTTCTGAAAAGAGAAAACCAGATCAAATTATGATTTTCTTGAAAATGACTCCTTCTGTGGTGTTTCAGCTTTAACAGGCTCTACACTCTATTAAGAGGAGAGACGAAGGTGGAAAGAGCGGTAAGCACTGAGGAAGTGATCACCAGTCTTGCAAATTAGAATTCAAGATTGTTGGTTTGAGTGAAAGGAACTGGTATGCACAACTGATCTTAACTCAAGTGCGAAGTTGAGGAGAGGGTGAAAATACGATTCCGAAGTAAAAGAAATGCATGGTCACGATTACTCCAGATTAGAAGGAAAGGATAGCGAGTGAGAGAATTGGCCACAAGTCATGGTGATTGCTCTCGTTATCTTAAGAAGGAATACTTTTAGGGGATTAACTAGGATGTGCCTCACTCGAGGATAGACTAGGTGCTATTCTTGGATAACTATGCTTCTATTAGGGTAAGAAGAAACAAGGTGATATGAGTTCAATAGTTTGAAGATACTGTCTAGAGAGAGATTGATTCGGGAATTGTCGGGACCGAAGAATGGTTTTCGTACTACACATAGTGTCATTAACGAGGAGTTGGCCAGACTCCTATTGGTGTTTAGGTGAGCACGAAAGCATTCTGGGATACCGAGTACACACTCATATATACCGAAATATTCGTAGAACAGGTATGTATGGCTCGTACGGGGCAATTCCGATTCATCCAACACATTAGAAATTAACATGGTTAAGGTAGAACGGATCATCTTTAAGATTGGTCTGAGATCTGGCTTAATCTTGCTGGCAAGGTATATTAGATAGGAATGGTTTGGATGTACCGCGTTGTACAGGTGATAGGTCGGAATCGTCGGGACCAAGGAATAATTCCGTACCGGATGTAGTTTCATCAACAAGGAGGTGATCAGACTCCCTATTGACGTTCTAACATGGGTACGAAGGAATTCCAGGATACCGAGTGCTTGCGCGTCAATTCTGAGTAATCTACCATGCACAGATTCACATTCTCGGGTATAACAAGACATATAAGATGGGTCCGGACTTCCTTCAGTCATGCCAAGGAGGAGGGAAGGGCTGAATCCAAAGCTTAGATCCATTCTCATTCAGTCGAAGGCTTTAGTCTTGTACAGGACTTAAAGAGATGAAAACATAAAGGTTGACAGGGATGTTATTAAGTTGCAGAAAGACATGAGCAAAATAAAACCGAGATTAGATATGTGAGACAAGCATTCTTGGATGGGACAACATTCTCCCAAATGAGGTAAAGGAAGGCATTGGCTCATTGGGAAGAAGGCAGAAGAATCTTTTGGGATCAGAGGTGCAACTTCTTATGGAGTGCAAATTTTGGTTGAGGAGTATGGCAATAGGTATTCTTCTGATTTAAGTCAGGGGGGGAATAAGACAACGGTTGAGTCGTCAGAGATTCAAGAGATTAGCCCGCGTGGTAGTGAGAGGAAAGGGGAGAGAGGCGCGCGCGGGATGAGCGGGCCGAGGGAGATGGGCTGGCTGAGCGGTTTCGGCCCAGGGGGAGTTAGGGTTTTTCCTTTTATTTTTTTATTTATTTTTTATTATTTTTATATATATATTCCAGAATCATTCCCCACGATATTTATGTACGAATATTGCTCCAAAATTTATGAAATTTTTACAGGAGGTTCACCACATTATTTAGAACCTGCTGGAAAGATTTGAACCAATTTGGACAAAGTTTGGCCTAGGTTTGTATTTAAATTCAAATTAGGGCTTGATTTGGGATTTGTGTTTGTGGTATTTTATGTGTCAAAATAGCTCCAAAATTATGAAATTTTGGCAGGGACTTTAAGGTGATTTATGGGACCTACTGTAAGGGTTGAACTGCTTTGGGCAATGTTTGACTCATGTCTCCATTCAAATTCCGACTTAGGGTTTATCCCTCAATTAGGTTTTTAATTGCTTCCAAATTTTCTGAAGTTTGGCGAGGGTTTAGGGTTTCTACCCTGGGAGCTATGTATGAAATCTTGGAACCTTTTATCTACTAGAATCTGCCCTGCCACCTAACCCTAATTTCCAGCTCCTTAGGGTTTCCGGGTTAGGGACGGGGATTCACCGGAGTGTTCGATGACTTCCTCTATCCTTATTAACGACTTTGTTATTTTGAATACTTCAAATAAATTGATTGGTGTTTGTATAATTTCCTCCGAGGATGAAATATTAACATATTCTATAAAGTTAAATCGATATACAGCTAGGTTTAAACAAGGTGTGGTGATGATGATGCCATGTATGCATGAATGCCGATCAAAACCCTAATCGTTCAAATGGGTGTTACACAACAAGTTGATCCTCCAACATAACCACGAGAGGTGAGGACTTACCAACTTCTTTAGATGAATTTATGGGCAACTAAAGAGAGTCCGTAAGAAAGTTTCTGGGAGGGGGAAGGTGGATAACCACGACCAAGAACAGAAAGGAGTTAGAACCTGAATAATTGGTGGGCTGATCTTACCATCCACTTACACTGAAATGGACGAAAGAACGGTTGTTTATTGAGATGCTTCCTAAGTATGGAAGGAAGGAACTGTTGACTATCACTCACTTGACTTGGGTATGATAGTCAAGCTATCAAAATGCCTTAGAACGCACGATTGAATTAAGAGGGATATGCTCGTAGTCGCAGGGAGAAATGCCATGGTGCTCAAATCAATCCTTTAGCATGTAGAATTCAACTATTTCACCAAGACATCTTTCTAAAGACAGATCACTACCTTAGTAGTTTCCTATAAGAAAATCGAATTCCAAAGATCATCTACCTAACCTATAAGTATTATCTTAATGGTCATCCAACATTTATCCTTGCCCATAATCATTTTCTATTAATCCTCCATCTATAGACTTCGTTTTTGTCTCATCCACTAGTATTCAAAATTTTCATTATTACTCATATTCCACCGATCCAACAATTTATCTAAGTCCCTTCATCTATTACTCCTGATTCTTTCCAAATCCAATAGTAGTGTTGCCATCTATACGCCTTCTACCGTTTTACCTGCCAAACTCATAATTATCCAAGCCCAACGGCAATACGTCTAATTTCACCAATATCCAATGACTAAATCAATCTTCGGATCTATTATAATTATTGGCACCAACCGCAACCTAAGGTCCTTATCACTAGAGACCTATGAATACATTAGATCCTCCGATAATGCTTATATCATGAACCGCCAAAGATCCATTCGTCTTTGATGCTAAGTCATAATCATAATCAATTGGTCTGGTAACCAATCTCTACTTTTGTCCATCACTCTTTCAGTTAGAATCAATGTCAAAGAAATTATCTACTAGCAATAATTAATTACTTTACTAAATCAATTAATTCTTCGCACTCCATTGCATCTCCTATTAATCCAACTCATTTAGGTAATACTATGACTTTTGACCTAGGAATTAGTCCAACAATTTCCTATAATCCAATCAAAATCCAAGATTTACATGGCCCTGTAATCCAAATAAACTTATTAATCATCTACTCCTTTCTCAAATTTTTATTTTCAGCATGACTCTGACCTCGAAGACATCATCCACCGACAATAGAGTCATTTCCTAAGAGGAATCCAATAAAACTTTATATTTCTTGAGATTTCTAGAACTCTATAGTCTAATCACTGTAATTAATCTCCTTAAACAAACCTTAGTATCTTGATTACTAGCCAAGGCATCATACCATCTTCCATCTCCGATCATACCATCAAGGGCTCACATAGACATTCAGATTCCTATTTTTATTTCTGAATTCTTACTCAATTCCATCCATTCCAATTTTGCTTTGACCAAAGATCATCTACTTTCTAATTATCCACCGAATTTGTCATGATCTATCAGTCCTATACAATTTTAGGGTTAGAGAGAATAGGGTTAGCCACACAAAGGAAAACAAACGCAATAGAGAAGAACATTTAGAACTAAGAGCGATGAGGTTAAGGAATGAAAAGCAATCTACTTATTAAATTTAAACATAGGGTTTAATTTTGCAAATAGTTTTGCTGGCCAAAGTGGCACAGCGCAGCGGAAGCTCCTATCTAACGACCATCTGCAATTGGCTTCCTACGGTCAGCTCGGCTCTGATACCAAGCTGTCATGGACCCGGAATTTCATATGATTAAGGGAACGCGAAGTCGCCAAGGACCGAAGGACTCGTCAGCCCGGTGGCACGGTACCTGCGCCGTACACACCAAGGTAGAGCGATCCGACACCCGCCACCTGCGAGCCGGCCGGAAGCGACCACTCTTCCCAAAACCACATACGATTCCGTAATCCGGTGAGGAGTCAGAGTCGTTCCCGAATCCTACCACGACAAACAAGGTCGGAGGAGCCCGGCAGTTCTACCCACACCCTAACCTAGCCCGGAGGCTAGTGGGTCGCTCGAAAGCCCGGTAGAACGCCCACACCCTGCCTGGCCGGCACAGCATCTCAGCCAGCGGGTCACTCAACCAACACCTGCTCGACTTAGTAGAACAAGGTACGGCTTCGACTCTTCACGGCCTACCCAAAACGCTTCATATCATACACGCATTGCGTAAGGGCAGCCTGGATTAACAACTCGGATATCATCACAAAGCACTACATTACGAAATTACTAATAACAGTCCCCGAGGGAACGATATATTACATCAGTCGGTTATCACCGAAAACATATCCGAGTACGGAGAAATTTAACAACAGCGGAAGCAAAATGATTAGACCCACAGCGACATAGCGGTCGCTGAACAAAAGCTACAACTATCCCAACAATCGAACACAACCGAGGAAACACACGTTCAAGCTTCGTCAAAATAATCATCGACCACCGGCTCACCTGCAAGCTCTAGGATTAACCTAGGTGAGTACAAACGTACTCGCAAGACTTATTCGTGCTTGATTAAATGTCCTACTCATACTAGTATAACATAAAGTAAACATGATGCGTGAAGATAAATAACAAGATCATATCACACCAACCATTTACAAATCATAATATGAATATTGCCTAAGATCCAATCCTCCAAATATCTCTAATCTGGGGGTGTGATGGCAACCACTCGCCGCATGTGAGTCTCAAATATTCAATATGGGGCACAACGGCCAAATATGGGGCACAACGGCCAAATATGGGGCACAACGGCCAGATATGGGGCACAACGGCCAAACATGGGGCACAACGGCCAGATATGGGCACAACGGCCAAATATGGGGCACAACGGCCAAATATGGGGCACCACGGCCAAATATGCACATGGACAGGGTTCCATCACCACCACACCTCAAATTTTAATCTCTCGGACCGTCACCGGCAGCCGATCACCCTGAGTGTAGTAAGGGCCCTATCCCTTGGAGGTTGCAAGGCCCCAAGGGCCTCGAGTTACCTCGACTACACCCCAGCATCGCTGTCGCTAACGTCCACGTGTGACAAGAGTAGTTGTTCCGATGGAGTGACCTCCAGGTTGGTATCGCGACATAAACACTTCCAACGCCTCGTCGCAACATGCTCCTCCAGTGATACCAAGCTTATCCATCGGACACTTGCCCTTCGACTCTCACATCTCACTTAAATGGGTTCAAATATTTAATATCTCAATTGACTTCAACCACAACTGACATATCACCCAACAGACCCTAGCATGCTAGTTCGTAACCAAGATAACAATATTCATCATACGACGAGATAAACAGATATTGAGTAATAAAAGGGTGCAACAAGCTCTGCTTGCCTTGCTCTAGTTGTTCCTGGTCTTGCGTGGGGTCGTAAGCCGGGTGGTCTCCTTCTTCGGGCTCTAGTGAGCGATACCGGAAAATAACCGGTAAGAAGTAATAAGAACCAGCATGTATGTATGAATGATGGGTGCTAGCTACATGCTCCTACGATGATGGGTGATGTCGAGGAAACTAAGGCTATGTGCATGGTTTAGTTGTAAACCAACAAGGTTACGCGAAATGCTAAGCATGCATGCATGGGGTATGATATGCAACTAAGGAGGAAGGCTTCAAATCTATAATTAGGGTATGGCTAATTAGATTGATTCGTTGTCGTAGGTGAGACATGGGGTCGCGATTATTTCCTAGCTGTTAGGCGAATTGTGAGACTAAGCATTTTACGTTTGACTGTTAAGCTAGATCTCTAGTTTACATACTTTTGGAGGTCGTTAATATTTTCTATGAGTTCTACAAGTTTAATCAACTTTAGCATTTCCTGTCTTCTTCTCAGTAAGGAACAGGGTATTGTATATCTCTTTTCCAACGTTATTACATTATCTAAGAACAACAAGTGGGTTCATTGTTACTTATACACATCAGTTAATCAATAAGCAATCGGATTGTCAACTTAGTTTGGAATTGTCCACAATTGAATTAGAAGAGTAGGTTCAGCAAGAACCATTTATGGCAGTTGGCCGATCCCTCTTTAATATCGTGGTGAGGATGTTAGATTAGTCGTTAATCTTTATCCACTGATGATTAGTCATTTAAGTTGCGACTAAACCAAGCGTTAGTTATGTTGGTTCTGGAATATTTCACTTAGTTGAATGGTTAAGGTATAGCACTGACTGCCATACTATTCCTAAAAACCTAGACTACCCAGCTACCACTTACTCAAATAGGATACCAGGTAATAAAAACTCAGCTAAAGCATATGTGTATTACCTTCGAACCTACGTATTTTCTTACTATTGAGCCAACCTAATAATTATGGAATACTTGGGTCACTAGATAGATCATTGGTCAGGTTTAGCATATATCAACCAAGCATGTTTTCCAACTTGTATTCAGAAACTCAGCTCTCAGCCCTCGAAAATCAACATACCAGCAGCAGCATTTTGCCCATAACTTTTGATTGACAAATCCAATGTGAGCAAACTCAGTGGCGTTGGAAGCTATCGACGATACCTACCTTCCATCTTTTGGGGGTGACACCAGATTCCCAAACAGTTTAATCCCAGAATTAGGATGAACTTCGGCAGATCTAAACCCTGGGAGAACACTCCTAGCTGCAGCAGTATTTTGAGCATAACTTTAGACTATAACTCCGATTGGAGCAATTCCAGTGGCATTGGAAGGCTTAGGACGAAACCCATAACTTCTTTCATTGAATCAACTCGGATTTGGCACGGTTTGGTTGCAAATTTTCAGATCAATCTCACTGTCCTAACTTCAAACATGCAACTAATTCTTAATTTTCAAAACTCAAGATTTCTTCAAATCCACACTTATCTAGGGGCTACTGAGGTATACCTTGCAGCATGCATCTCCAATTTGAGAGGATGCCAACCAAAACCACTAAAATCCCCCATCTTTCCTTCTCTAATCCCTTCTTCTTTCTTCCTCCTAGCTGCTCCAAAGTTCTAGCCCATAGCTCTTCTCTTGCTCCTAGCTGCTCCAAGCTTCTTCTCTTGCTTCCCTTTTTTTCCTTCTCCTCCCCTTGGCTGGGCTCCTCCTCTCGGTTGGTCACTGCAGCAGCAGCTGGACAGCAGCTCGTGGCAAGGGGAACAAGGGGGGGGAGGCGGGCTTGCCCTGCCGCGGCAGTGCAGGGGCGAGGCGCGGCAGCTGGGGGAGGTGGCGCGGCAAGGGGTTGGGTAGCGCGGCAGAGGGGAGCTGGGCGCTGGGGTGGCGCGGCAGGCGCGGCAGGGAGGAGGGGAGGCGCGGCAGGGGGCCTGGCCGGCGCGGCAGAGGGCTGGCCGGCGGCAAGGGGAGGTGCTGAGCAGGGCTGGCCGGCGGTGCATCTGGACTGAGCAAGAAAATGGGAGAAGAAGGTGGCAGAGTGCCCAAAATTGCTTGCATGTGGATGGTTTTTGGGTGGATTGGAAGATTAGGAGCTGGGGAATCCAATGGGGTAACATGCATGAGCCCATTCTTGGTTCTTGGTGGGATTTTGGAGGGGAGAAGGGAGCTGGTTGCTTTGAAGAATAGAGGGGGAGAAGAGAATGGGGAGTTCTTGCTGCTGTGCTGCGTGGGGAAGAAGGGGAGCTGCGGTGGGGGAGAAAAGAAAGGGAGGAGGAGGAAAAAGGGGCTGCCATGTGGGTCCCACGGCTGGTAAGTAGGGTAGGGCATTTTTCTTATTTGCTTTCTTTCCTTTAGTTATATTTCTTTGCTGCTTCGAGCTAGGTTAAAAGAAAAAAATTGAACCCAAAGAACTATTTACTATTTGGTGCAACTTGTTTATCACATATTTGAATTCTAGAATTCTATTAGGAGGAAGGGTTTATGGTTAACGGTGACTCGATTATAATATAATCCGACTAGGGTTTGGAATCGAAAGCCATTGAGTCATTCTCCAAAATGTTTCACAATATTAACATTTAGGGTCAAGAAGGTAGCTAGCTCCTGAACATGCAATTTTGTTGAAATCGGAGAAGAAGAGAATCAGGTGATGGTCTTATCTCAATCTCGTTCGAGGAGACTCGCTTTGGAAAAATACTTCGGGTTTAGATATACAAATGAGTTCCACTTAACTTGCAAAAATTTATGGAGGGCTAAAGTGTTTAGAAAGTATAGAAATTTAGAAGCATGAATTTTTAATGACATTGGTTCTGTTGTTCTTTCCCATATTAATCATAAGGTAACATGTTAGGTTTTCTTTACGTCACATTTCTAGGGTTTTCGAGTTGAGCTAATTTTAATATGACCTATATGCATGCATGTTATGAGAAGAAATTCGGGTATACATGATGATCCTTACTGATCTCGTGTTTTAGGATTTGGGTCATTACAGACAATCCCATGAAAAGGCGCACCAGTGGGCTTGATTTCTGACCAGGGAATCTTCATGTCATCCAAGGTCTTGACATGAAGGATGTTCAGACCACTCCCTCCATCCATGAGGACCTTGGTGAGGCGAATGCCACTGACGATTGGTCTACCACCAAGGGGAACCTACCAAGGTGAGGTATGTAGTCGGGGTGGTCCGAGCGGCCAAAAGAAATTATGGACTTGGACTACCGGAGGTACTGAGGTACAGTCGGCTCGACTGCGTTGATTTTGCGGCCCGTGATCTTCTGGCGTCGTTGGACTCGTAGCCGCTAGGACCACCGAAGATCATGAGACACGCGATCTCCTTTGGGAACTCGTCGCCTTCCTCCAGAGGAGGATCTTTTTTGTTCCGGTTAGGGACAAAAGGCTTGTTCGGGTTTTTCAAGAGATTGCAGTCGTGCGTGACGTGATTGGATTTTGGCCCATGAAAGTGACATGGCTGACTCATCATCTCCTCAAAAGTCATGTTGTTGCGCTGAGGATGACGCTGCGAGGTGCGCTCAGCTGCGGCAACGAGGTCTCTGCCCTTACGCTTCCGATGTTTCTTCTTGGACGACTCGGGATGAGCATCCCTTCTGGGAGACTCGGCAGCGTTGCCCTTTCCCTATCGTCCTTGGTCGCGCTACGGACAGCTCCTTCACCAGTGGCAAAGTTGTTGGCGATGTCGAAGAGTTCGTGCGTAGTTTGAGGGTTCTTACGTGCGATCTTGTGGATGAGGTCGGTGCTGCAAACACCCATGGAGAAGGCGGTGATGACGTCACCTTCTCGAGCCTCTGGCAGAGAGTTCTTCTTCTTGGAGAAGCGTTGGATGTACTCTCTGAGAGTCTCGCCCTCCTCTTGGGTACAACTATGGAGATCCCACGCGTTCCCGGGCTTGTTGTAGGTGTGTCTCAAGGTCGGTCCACGACTGGATGCAACCCTGAGGCAGGCTAGTAAGCTAGGCTCGAGCTGAGTCAGCTAGAAACAGAGGCAGGTAGTGGATTACGACATAGTCGTTGCCACCATTGGTCCTGCACGCCGTGTGGTAATCGGCCATCCAGATGTCAATTCCGGTGACCCGGAATCGCGATAGGAAGATGACATCGCGGATGCAAGATCCGAACGCCTTTGGGCCCACATAGGCCATGCCAGGAGGAGCTAGAGAGCTGCGCCGGCTTGTAGCGCTGCGGTCGCTACTGTCACCATAGTGACCGCTGCGGTTGTCCCTCCCTGTGTCTCGACAATCATCACGTCTAGCATCGAGGGTGTTCCACGCATCGTGGTCCGGTCCAAGTCGGTTACGTGCCGACCCAGCAGGGTGAGCGTTTTTGTCCGTACCTTGACGAGCACGGTTTCTTGCAACAATAGTCCCCCGTGCATCATGATTCGGTCCGAGTCGGCTGCGAACCGATCCAGCGGGGTGATGACGTTCAGGGTCAGCACGACGACTCTCTGTGACTTGTGGGTTCCCCGGAGGGGAAACACGCCGGCTCCTAGCACTCACCGAGGAAACTGTACAGTTCTTGGAAATCTCGGCCTGCTGGAGGGCTGCTTCTTCCACTAGGATCCAAAGCCGCTGGGGTGCCTTCAGGGATATTGATGGCACATGCCGCCACCGAGGCAGCGACAATGTTGTGACTGGGAAGCGGAAATATTGGGACACCGTCCCCTTTCACGCATGCAGAGTGCATTGTGGACCTAGCGTCCACGATCTCGCATGTCTTCATTGCGTTCTCTTTCTCCGCGCTGGCGAGCCAACGCAGTTAGCTGTTCGGCCAGTTCTTCCTCTTTGGCAAGAAGGCGGAGCCGAGTGGCCGCTAGCTGTTCGGGAGTCTGCTCTTCGATGGGGACAGGCTGGTCGTTGTTGTTGACCAGTGCACCCGGGTTAGCCATGAAGACCTCCCGAGAAGGATGATGGCTTCCCAAGCTCTCGAAATTGTCCGAGTTATACTCAAGGACAGGTAGGAGAGACTCGATTGCACCAACCAGTCGGGATCCCTGCTCGACGGGTGGGAATCCGTGTTCGAATAGCAGATCCGACTTCGACGTAACCTCGTCCTTGGTGAGAGGGGCCAAAGACGTGGACTCAGGGGTGAGTCCGAGTGAAGATGCTGATGAAGCCTCTGCTGATCGGCAGGAAGCTGAGTCGCAGAGGTAAAGATCGCCGAGCTTGTCGATGATGAAGTCCATCTTTCCGAATCGAAAAAGCTGTCCTGGATCAGGAACAACATCCAGGGAAGCAAATCGCATGATACTGCCTGGAACGAAGTCGCCGTTGTTGTTGAAGAAACCCACCTGGATCTGTCCGGATGGATCTATGTGCACAGCCCCTACTTGGTGCGCCAACTGTCGGTGTTGTAATTCGGCAATAATAAATGCGGGGCTGCATACGCACAGCAGATCTAAATGGGTGCACACGGGAGACAAAGTTTAGACAGGTTCAGGCCCTCAAGGAGAGGTAATACCCTACGTCCTGTGTTTGGTGGATGATATTGCTTGTATCCCGAGTGCCACAAGAACTCGAGAATAGATCTCTAGGTTGCTAAGGCTATATGTGTATGAAGGTATGGGAACTTATGAAAGCGTACCAATCGGAGGATCCCTACCAGGCCTTATATAGGCGACCGGGGTAGGATTACAAGAGTCCGGATCGATTTACAAATTGATTTCCTAATTAGTTATACCAGAATCCAGGATTGCCGGGTAAGTGTTTATCCCTATCTTGTACTCCAAGTCGATGAGGCGCCCTCCATATAGAAGTCGGACTCCGAGTAGTCGGCCCGGCCTACCCTATGTCCAGAGGGCCGGTATTGTCCTTCTTGACGATACCCGGGTGCTATATTATCGTCAGGGTGTGAGAGTCTGAACTTACCTTCCAGACCCCCTCTGTGTATCATCATTAGTCCAGGATCAAGCTAATGAACATAATCGAAATGATAACATTTCCCTATCTAATTTACTACAACATAGTCTTAACAAAATAGAAGCCACATGGCTTTTAGCAAAGTACTCGGTCGCATGACCGTTACAGAGACTAAATTATTAAGCTCCATCTCAGCCACAGGCAGTCAACGTAGTCAACGCGATCTCACTCCTCAGGATCATCGTAGTAGTAGTCGCCGTCAATGTCTTTGGCAATGTAGTCATCTGTCCACCACCATAACCAAAAGATGTCGATGAGTACTTCGCGTACTCAACGTGCCCCCTCGTATATCAATGTATAAGGTTCTAACCACCTATTCACATTTCCGGAACTGGGGTAGAGGGAAATAGCAAGGGGGAGAGTAATGTGATATCCGTAACCATGGAAATGGCTAATCGATTAGTTTGACACTCTACAGAGTTTGAACACTTTACCCATACGACACAATCTCGTCTTATTGCCACTAGCCATCACCAGCGTAGTACACACCCATCAGTGTACCAAAAGGGAGATCGTGACGAGGCCTTTTAGCTAATCTCCTCACGATGCACATGCCCACTGGGTCCGACACGGAGTTGAGAGTACGTCCCCACCCTCCGGCCTCCCATCTGTGTCTGGTCCTCATAGCTATGTCCACCTTTCTGCGGTACGACGATGCCCACAACAAGACTCGACTAACCTACTTGACCAAGCCAGTGCCCATATAGCATGTAGTTGTACTGTTTTCACACTTCTCAAAATCATAAATTTGACCTTATTCAATACGGACGACCGATGGTTTCCTCAACTCATGAAGAAGGACCATCTGCTCCTTCCACTCATGATTCAGCTGCCACCCGCACCTTTTAGATGATAAGTTTCACCCAGAGTAGAAAAGGAAGAATAGAGAGAGAGGGCAACAACAATGGGCATCCGGCCCTAGCTCAGTGAGCTCAACAAGTTTCAATAATAATGTCGATGATCCCAAGATCGTTCCTCCGAGGAGGCAAGATAAAGCATCCTAGAGATAATTAAGCATGGCTAAGCATTTCTCTACTCTATTCTAAATATTAAAATAATCTACTCAGGGTAACAGGTAAAAGTGCGACAAGACGATACAGGTACATGTGTGTATATCGACACGCTAACTACGGAATAAAATAGCATGCATGTTGGAAAACAATAAAATATAATGACTTTAAAAATAATAGGATCAACATGAACAAGAAAAAGGAGGCATGCCTTCGTGGTTAAGTTGTTGTTCTTCGAAGTCAGGTACGGCGTCGTCGGCATCCCTCCCTAATCGTCGTAACAGAAAATAAAGCGAACAAAATAAATAACCATTCAAAAATAAAAATCCAACTACAAAGGAGAGGTGGGAATCAACGACGGATAGGATGTGTTGAAGAACATATTAGGGTTTTAACCCTAATACTGTCCTTAATTGGGGTCTCCTAAAGAAGGGTCCCTAACCGGGTATTACTAGGTAAATAAATATAATATTAGATTAATTAAGTTATTTAATACCAGCAACACGGCATATTAATAATTATATAAATTAAAACAAAACTAATGTTTTTAATTTTTTCTTACATTAATTGAAAACATTTATCAGGATTATTTAATCAATAAAATTATTAATCAACACAATAAAGCCTAACCATGCTAGTATGTCATCTAAAAATAAACTAGGTCCTAAGCATGAAATTAATACAGGAGACGTCATGGTTGAACAATAAATATAGAATTAATAACACATGTGCACTTTTGACATTATAGGTGTTCGCAAATATACATATCTAAAAGGGCAAAATATCATAAAGTTGCAAATCTTAGTTGTAGAGATAATAACATTAATTAATCATTACCTAGATCATATATTATTAAATATTACAGCAAGATATAAATTCTACCGAAAAATAATAACTTGTATTCTATTAATCGGTACGCAAATTATCTAGAATCGATATACAATTAATTAGCATGCTCAAAAAGTGTTAGAATTTTACCAAAATTTACCATAATTAGCTAAACAGTATGTATAACTTAGAAAAAAATTAAATTCTAAAAACAGAAAATATTTCTATTTTTAATAATTAAAACAGAGACAAAAACATGTATATAAAATCATGTATGGCTTCTAAAATCATGGAAAAATTTGTGGTAGGTCCTACCCATGCTAGTAATATACTGGAAAATAAATAATTTCAAAATCGCATATAGTACAAAGTTAGCTCAAAATTTGGTCAAAATTCATTCGAATTCAAATGAATTTAAAATATAGTGCTCGGATTCAAAATCCGGTCGCACCAGGGGGTTTGTTGGGTCCCAATTAACCTATTTTACTACTAAGATCTCAGCTTTGGCAGGAATTGAATGGTTAAAAAATGAACAGAAAAAGATGTCCATGTACTAGCATGCGAGGCTCTAATGGTTCATTGGATGCATGCTGCATGCATGGATCCATTAGTGCATGCAATTAGTCTATGCGTGTATTTGCTGGCGAGGCAACAGAATGTGCATGACTTGGCTAAGAAACAACAGAAGAAAAGAAAGACTGGGACAAGAGCAGCTCATGGTGGTGACCAGCGAAGGAACAATGGACTACGGTGATGACGAGGTGACGGAAACGTCCAGTGGAGCTCCGGCAACACGATGCAGTGTATGGACATGGTGTAGATTGATTATAGATGGAGCTCAGATCGGAAGAGAAGAAACAAAGCAGCAGAAAAAGAAAAGGTTAGATCAGGAGGATGAGCTGCATATTTATAAGGGAGCGGCAGGCATACATGGGCGTTGAAGACTCGACGTGGCCGTTGTGCCATTGCGGCACCGTGCTGGATGTGGGCATGCTGCACGCTGGACGTGCATGAATACGCGCGCATGCTGGCCGTCCGTTGGCTGCTACGTGCAGCAACACTTGCACACATGCTAGGCTAGCTAGGCTGGCTGGCCTGGTTGGCCCGGTGGGCTGGCTAGCCTAGCTAGCACATTAAAAAAATATTTTTGAATTAAACAATTGCAGAAAAGCACAATAATTCAAATCAACCTCAAATGTGGTCTAAAAATTCTGGAAAAATTCCAGTAAATCAATTTGGACATGAGGAATCCAAATAAAATACTTTCAAGTTCCAAATGCAAAATATTATTTCCCAAAATTAAATTACTCCCTCTTTTACACCTAAAATTAATTCAAATGAGTTTGAATTAATTTGGACAAAAACCAAAATGAGAATACACACTTTATAATATTATGAGCGACATCCTCTTACAAGAAGTTTTTAAAAGTTTGAAAATTTTGGTAAATTTGAGGATATTACAACTCTACCCCTCTTACAAATAATCTAACCTCGAGATTCGACGCTAAGAAAACAGATTCTAAAACTCCTCCTTTAGGTCGTCTTCTCGTTCCCAGATCGCTTCCTCTTCCGAGTAGTTACTCCACTGCACCTTGTAGAAACCTAATCACGCTCCTTCTTGTGGTTCGCACCTTCTCATCCAAGATCTTGATCGGATGCTCCTCATAGGTCAGGTCATCTTGAACCTCTATATCATCAAGCGAGGTTTTTCGAGATTCTTCTTCGGACTTCTTGAAACATTTCTTGAGCTGTGACACATGGAACACGTTGTGCACATTCGATAGCTTCTCCGGCAATTCCAACTGATATGCCACTTCTCCACGACGGGCAATGATCTCAAATGGTCCAATGTATCAAGGTGCTAACTTGCCCTTGATTCCAAAATGACGGATTCCCCGAAGGGAGATAACTTCAGGTACACTATGTCTCTGACTTGAAATGATAAGTCTTTATGGCGCTTATCCGAATAGTTCTTTTGCCTAGACTGTGCCATTTTCAACCTGTCATAAATCATCTTCACCTGCTTATTGGCTTCCTCCAATGCGTCAGGCCCAAACACTTGGTGTTCACCACTTCGTGCCAATTCAGGGGTGTACGGCACTTGCGTCCATATAAAGCTTCAAAAGGAGCCATTTGCAGACTAGCTTGATAGATGTTGTTATAAGAAAACTTGACATAGGGCAAGTTCTTGTCCCAACTGCGCATGTAGGTCAATGCACAAGCTCGGAGCATATCTTCAAGTACTTGGTTCACTCGCTCTGTCTGACCATCTATCTGCCGTTGTACCGAAATTCAACCGGATTCCCAATGCCTCATGCACTTTCTTCCAGAACCTAGAAGTGAACTGAGTTCCTCGATCAGATACAATCTTCTTAGGAAATCCATGCAAACAAACAATCCTGGACATATACAGTCCTGCTAGCACCTCAACATTGTATGTTGTCTTAACTGGTATGAAGTGCGCAGACTTTGTCAAACGATCCATGACTACCCAGATTGAATCATATCTGGAGGATGTCCTTGGAAGACTAGTGATGAAATCCATTCCAATTTCCTCCCATTTCCATTCAGGCACTTTAAACGGTTGAAGCAAACCGACAAGCTTCTGATGTTCTGCCTTGACCCTTTGACATATATCACATAGTGTCACAAATTCAGCGATCTTGCACTTCATACTGGGCCACCAAAAACTTTCCCAAAGTTCATGGTACATCTTTGTACTTCTAGGGTGAAACGAATATGTGGACTCATGGGCTTCCTTCATAATTGCTTCTTTAATCTCTTTCTGATCCGGTACCAACAGGTGATCTCGGAACCAAATGATTCCATTCTCATCTTCTTTATGATCGGGTGCTTCATTCAACTTAATCTTTTCCTAGATCTCCTCCATTCCTTTATCGTCCTTCTGAGCTTCTTTCACTTGCTCGACAAGGGTGGTCTTGACCTCCAACATTTCTTCATTCTCGGCAATTCTCACATTCAAATTCAGCCTTCTAAACTCCTCTTACAGTTCGGGTTGACTTTCCTGAATCATCAAGTTATTAGCATATGCCCTCTGACTCAAACATCGGCTACCGTGTTGTCTTTAGCAGGGTGATAATTGATTCCAACATCATAATCCTTGATCAATTCCAATCATCTCCTCTGGTTGAGATTCAAATCTAACTGGGTAAGGATATACTTTAGGCTCTTGTGATCGGTGTATATCTCACAATGATTACTGATGAGGTAATGCCGCCAAATCTTCAGGGCATGCACTACGGCTGCCAACTCCATATCATGCTTGGGGTAATTCTCATGAGCACGCAATTGCCTTGCAGCATAAGCCACAACTTTTCCTTGTTGCATAAGCACGCAACCTAAACCTTGCTTTGAAGCATCACAATACACTTCAAAATCTTTCTGAATATCCGGTAGGGTTAACACTGGTGCGGATGTCAATCTCTTCTTGAGCTCTTGAAAACTTGCTTCACATGCTGCTATCCACTCAAATTTGTTCTCTTTCTTGATCAATTGGGTCATGGGTCTTGCAATCTTGGAGAAATCTTCTATGAATCAGGGGTAATATCCCACTAATCCAAGGAAACTGCAAATGTTTGACGCATTCTTCAGTTGCTTCTAGTTGAGCACAACCTCAACTTTAGTTGGATCCACTGCTACTCCTTCGGCTGATATCACCTGTCTGAGGAAATCCACTTGTTTTAGCCAAAATTCACACTTATGAACTTGGCGTAGAGCTGATGCACTCTTAGTCTTTCCTAGACTACTCAAAGATGCTTCTCAAGCTCTTCGCTTCGGGAGTAAATCAACACATCGTCGATGAACACCACAATGAACTTATCCAGGCAATCCATGAATACCTTGTTCATCAGATTCATGAAGTAAGCTAGGGCATTAGTGAGTCCAAAAGACATCACAAGAAACTTGTACAATCCATATCGAGTCACAAAAGCCGTCTTGGGCACATCTTCTGGCCGAATCTTCAGCTGATGATATCCTGATCTGAGGTCTATCTTAGAGAACACAGTTGCTCCCTTCAACTGATTGAATAGATCATCGATCCATGACAGAAGGTGCTTGTTCTTGATCGTCACTTCATTTAGGGTACGATAGTCTACGCACATGCACATGCTACCGTACTTCTTCTGCACGAACAACACCGGTGCTCTCCAAGGTGAAGTGCTTGGTCTGATATAACCTTTCTCTCCTAGCTCTTGGATTTGCTTCTTCATGTCGGCTAACTCATTAGCCGGCATCCAATACGGCCCCTTGGCAATAGGAGCAGTGCCTGGCAGCAACTCAATTGCAAACTCTATCTCTCGATCTGGTGGCAGACCTGGTAGATCATCCAAAAATACATCGGCATACTCATTCACTACCTTAACATCTTTGACGGCCTACTCCTTCAGACTATTCAACGCAGAAAACTTCTCAATATAAGGGTGGGGTTTTGGCTTGAACTCCACTATGATCCCTTCAGCATTGGTCAACAATATAGATCTATTGGCACAATCTATCTTGCCCTAGTGCTTACTCAACCAGTTCATCCCTAGGATGACATCCAAACCTTGATAATCTAACAAGATGAAGTTTGCTAGAAACTCTACTCCCTCGATCATTATGATCACTTTAGGACACCTTGAACTAGTCCTTAGCATACCCCCAGGTGATTGCACGACCATTGGTATATTCAAAATTGCAACTTGGAAATTGTGGTTTTTGGCAAAAGAATTTGCAATGAAAGAATGCGAAGCTCCAGAATCAAATAGAACTGAACCAAACTTGAGTTGATCGGCAACATACCGAGAACAACATCTGGTGCCTCCTGAGCTTGTTTCACGGTGATGTGGTTGACTCTACCGCGTCCAACTGGTCCTGTTGCATGGGGTGCACTTCCTAGGGTCTGAAGCACTCCACATCCTTGAGCTGCCTTTGGAATTTGACAGCTGATCCCAGGTTGAACTTCACTGGCTAGGGTCCAGTGTTCTTTCTGGTGGGGCAAGCATTGGTGAAATGCCCTTCTTCTCTGCAGTTGAAGCATGGTCTAACTGCGGTGTTGGCACGGAAGCCTCCAACTTCAGCTTGGGGGGTCAGATAGTGTAATACCCAAAATGTGATGATTAGGTTTCGTCCTGCACTCATGCATACATGTCATCATCTTCATGCATAAACACCCACACCCACACACCTTGCTAAAACTAAGATGAAATATGATTGTATTTTATAGAATATGTACATATCTCATCCTCGATGGATAAAGTTGCAAACACCAATCAATTTATTTGAAGTGTCAAATAACGTTTATAACCCTAGTAGGTGGAAGGATCCGTGGTTTCCCTCCGATGGGTCACCCCTTCTAACCTTCCCCTCTCTTCTCCCCGGAGTCTTCATCTCAAGTCATCCAGTAGCACTGACTCAGCCTAGGGCCAGAAGGCAGTTGAAAAAGGGGAGCTAAATCGTAATTAAGTAGCCATGAATCCAGCAACCCTAGTCACACATGGTCTTTTAAAAGGTTTCGGAAGGATCTAGGGCTTAGCTATAACTCAAACCTACCTTGGGGCCATATCTAGAAAATGAATTCAAATTTAGGTCAAACCATCTCCAAAACATCTCAAAACTTTACAGTAGGCCCCATATGCCCTCCTGAACATCTTGGTAAAATTGAGAAAATTTTAAAGGACCAAAGGACCTAGTTGCGATTCAAACTCAAAATTAGGTCAAAACTTGGGATTGAACTAGAACCTAGGGCAAACTAGCTCCAAATCAGTTCAATTTCATACAGTAGGTCTCTTAAAATGTTTCAAACATCCCCTCAAAATTTCAGTATTTTTGGAGCTAAGTTGGTGCATAAAATAACACTATTAGTACCCCTGCTATTGGAGAAAAAGAAAAACAAAAAGAAAATGAAAAAGGGGAAACGGGCCTAGGCCTGCACCGCCAGCACGCTCGGCCAGCCCGCTCTGCCAGCCCACCAAAACCCCCCTGTGCGTGCGGTCCCACGCGTCAGCCTCCCCGCGACTCCTCCTCTCTCTGCGCGCAGGACCCAGACGTCAGCTCCTTCCGCACCCCTTTCCTCTCTCCTGTCGCCCGGGCCCCGCCTGTCAGGCCCCTTCGCCCACGTCGCGTCCGCCCGCTCGCCGGGGTGGGCGGTGCCCCTCTTCCGACAGCCCTCCCCGCTCCGCGCCGCCCTTTAAATCCTCCCCCGTTCCGACTGCAGCTCCGCTCCCCGCTCGCCCTTGTCCGAAAAACCCTAGCCCCGGCACCCGAGCTCTCCCCTCCGCCGCCTTCTTCCCCAACTCTGGCCTCGGCTCCGACGAAGGATTCCCGAGCCTCCAGTGAGCCCCCGCTCCCTTGGTCTTGCTCCCGAGCACCGCACCCTCCTCCTTAACCCCCTTCACTTCTCGGTTCTCCAGAACGGTCCTCGGAAGCCCCTCGCCACCGCGTTCCCCCTACGTCTCCGGTCTCCACTCCGGCGAGCTCGGAGAGCTCGCTCCGGTCACTCCCGAGCTTCCCCCTTATGCTCACAAGCACCTTCTCCTCCCCCCTAACCTCCTTCGCACCTCCTCCTTGCAGATCTACGCCCGGGGACACCTCCTCATCGCCACCCGAAGCTTCTCGCCGCCGGTCACCATTGCTAGCCACATCCCGAGCTCCCCCGTCGTCCCCGAGCAGCGTGCCATCCGCGGGGTGAGCTCCTACCCCTCCCACCGTCTTCCCCGAGCTCAGCCGTGGCTCCTAGCCAGGTCTGGCGAGCTCTCCGGTGAGAGCGCCACCGCCCAGGTCCTTCCCCCGGTCGGACACAGAGAAGAGAGAGAGTGGGGAGAAAAGGGGGGCACGTGGCAAGCGTTGGTTTGCTCCCGAGCCTCACTCGCTGCCAGTGGACCCCAGGCGTCAGTAGAGTGTTTCGGGTTTGGAAATCCCGGGTAACCTCTCGGGTACGCTTAGGTGTAGATTTTGGGTCGGGGTAGTCCTCGGGTGGGTCTAGCATTTAGATCTGGCGCAGTTAGGGTTAGGGTTTGAGCTTTAAAATCCGCCAAACTTCAAATGCGCATAACTTTTGAACCGTAAGTCGGATTTCAATGAATTTTATATATTCGGAAACCTCTCGAGATTTCCTACAACTTGGCTGGAACAAAATTCAATTTGGGCACATGCACTGTAGGGCATTTTGAATCTAAAGATATTAGTACCGTCCGAGGTGATATCCGCCGATAAACCCTAATGCGACAGCGGTAACTCCGATTCCATCGATTTCAGTGGCATTAGAGTCATGTCCTCGCAAGCTTCGAAATATATCAACCTTTGGAATGTGATCACCTACTCCGCCCCACCACCTTTAGCCCTAATACGAAACTACACAGGTTGGCACGCATGCACAATAGATTCGCAAGGTAACCCTGACACACTATAGTGTGAACCTTAACATGCACACTAGGTAGAACCAGGAGTTAAGTTCCACATTTTGTCACTTAATAAAATACTCGTTAGTCCCTTTCTATCGCAGATCGGCACAAACTCTACTACATCTCATATCACATGCGATTCTTCGACAAACCCTAATTTGATTAATAAAGCTCCGAATCGAACGATTTCAGTGGCGTTAGTTTTGTAATTCAGAGCACTATCTTACTACACAGGCTTTAGGTCATGACCATCCGTACTGAATAACAATCCTCAAACCCTAATACACAATCGCATGAAACTTGACATGCATGCATGATAGGACAACACTGAATTAAGAAATGCTCGATGCTCTAGCTTCTTAACATCGTTAGGTCACGTTAGAAATGCGTATCTAGTGTAACTCATCATGCATACATGCTGGTTTTAAAATATCCTTTTAATGTTATTTTCCGGTATCGCGTTTTGCTCGCTCCAGAGCCCGAAGCAGGAGATCACCTGGCTTACACCTCGGCGCAAGATCAGGAACCCGGTGATCAAGGCAAGCAGAGCTTGTTGCATCCTTGCATTGTTACTTATATGCTTTACTCGATTATATGTTGGTGTGTGGATCGTTGCTTGGAATGTGTGGTTCAGTTCGGTAAAACTAGCATGTTAGGATGTGCTGCCAGTTGTGTCCAGTGATGGCTCGGAATTAATCTGGTTCCTCTAATAACTTGAACCTACTAAAGTGAGATGTGAGAGCCGAAGGTGCGGGTACCCGATGAATACGGTTGGTATTTATCTGACGGTTGAAAGCGACTGGTGAATGTGGAGGGTTGTCGCCATACCATCCTGAGGTGATTTCATCGTGGTACTCCCCTTGTCATGCGTGGACGTCACCGGCATCAAGGCTGGGGTGTAGTTGAGGTAAGTCTCAGGCCCTTGGAGCCTTGCAACCTCCAAGGGATAACGCACTCGCTACACTCAGGGTGATCGATTGCCGGTAACGATCCGAGAGATTAAGTGAATGTGTGTCATGATGGCTCATTGTCAATGTTGCGATGTGGGCTGTCCCAAGTGAGTGGGAAATGGCAAGTGAGTGCCATGTTGCTTATTCATCGAGGTGTATAGTTGGCAAGTGAGTGCCTCTATACCCATGCATTGAGGTGTACACATGGCAAGTGAGTACCATCATGCCCATTCGTGGAGGTGTATGAATTCTGAACTGTTAGTTATTTTCCATGGTTAACCTCCTTCTATCAATGAAATACTTGTATGTTTGTACCTTCCAGCTTGAGTTATGCCATGTTTAATTACTGCTATACTAGTATGTGTAGGACATCTAATCAAGCACGAATAAGTCTTGCGAGTACCTTCGTACTCACCTAGTATATTCCTAGATCATTGCAGGTGAGCCGGTGGTCGAGGACGTTTTCGACGACGCCTGAAATTGTGTTTTCCTTGGTTAGCTATCGACTCATGGGATTTGATGACTTTTGGCAGCGGTTGATGCGCCGCTGCGGATTTTGGGTCTTTTATTCCGCTGTGGCTTGATTGCTCCAAACTTAATTATGTTCCCGGTTATCGCCGACTGATGTAATCACATAGTCCAATGTGGGTAGTTAGTTTATTATCGTAATGTAGTGCTTTGTTGTGATATACAAGTTGTTATTCAGGCTGCTCATACACCGTGCGTGAATGATATGAAGTGTATGGGTATGCCGTGAAGAGTCAAAGCCGTTCCTCTTTTTACTAAGTCGAGCAGGAATTGGTTGAGTGACCCGCTGGCTGAGATGCTGTGCCAGCCAGGCAGGGTGTGGGCGTGTTCTACCGGGCTTTCGAGCGAGCCACTAGCTCCCGAGCTAGGTTAGGGTGTGGGTAGAATCGTCGGGCTCCTCCGATCTTGTTCTGCGTGGTAGAATTCGGGAACGACTCTGAATCTTCACCGGGTCAGGGAATCGTATGTGGTTCTGGGAAGTTTAGTCGCTTCCGGCCGGCTTGCGTTGGTCAGGTGTCGGATCACTCCGCCTCGGTGAGTACGGCGCAGGTACCGTGCCACCAGGCTGACTGGTCCTTCGGCCCTTGGCGACCACTCGTTCCCTTAGTCATATGCAATTCCTGGGTCCGTGACAGATAGGAGTTGTGTGGAGCTAGATTGCTTGGTCTTGGTGGCCTCTGATTCTGTCACGGACCCAGAATCCGCATATGGTTAGGGAAACGCAAAGTCGCCAAGGACCGAAGGACTCGCTAGCCCGGTGGCACGGTACCTGCGCCGTACGCACCAAGGCGGAACGATCCGACACCCGCCACGTGCGAGCCGGCCGGAAGCGACCAATCTTTCCCAAACCACATGTAGATTCCAAATACCGGTGAAGAGGTAAGACCGCGTGATAAACCTGTGCTCCGCGACAGTCATAGGAGGACTAGAGCCCGGGATACACATCCCCTCAACCTAACCTAGCCACGATGTGTGACTCTGGGAGGATCCAGCTCTGCTCTGCCGTCAGCGCGGGGCGTGACGGTCGTAGGAGACTTAACGAGTACGGGACAAGTCCCCTGGATCGACTCAACCAAAACTACACAGGACTAGTGGTTCGCTCACCTCTACCATCACGAAACACAACCCTAGCACGCAACAATACCTCTGCACAGTTATCCACATACTTCATCCCATACACGCATGGTACATGGACAACCGTAAGTAACCACTCGGATATCACAGCACAAACTCTACATTACGATATTAAGCTAAGAGTCCACATCGGACTTTAAGTTTACACCAGCCGGCCATAACCGGAAACATATCCGAGTACGGAGAAGTTAAACGACAGCGGAAGTACAGTAATGAGACCCACAGCGGTGCGATGACCGCTGATCAAAATCCACAGAAACCCCTGAGCCGATAGCCAACCAAGGAAACGAAATCATGCACTAGACATCATCAAAGAACTCTTCGACCTCTGGCTCACCTGCAATGATCTAGGAAAGTCCTAGGTGAGTACAAGGTACTCGCAAGTCTTATTCGTGCTTGATTAGATGTCCTAAGCATACTAGTATAACATAATTAAGCATGATGCATATACGATTAACCACATCTAGACGATACCAGTAATTGACCAACATCACGAGGAAATAACATGAGATCACCAACAACTTAGATTTTTATATACCTCAAACCAGGGGGGGCGTGATGGTAACCACTAGTCACATGTGCTCAAAATACAAACTCAGTGGCTCACTTGCCATCTCCCAGTTACGTGGGACAATTTCCACATAAGCTCCCAGTTACGTGGGGCAATAATCTCATCTCAATATCTCCACATTGACAGGGTACCATCATGACCACACCTCAAATTAATCTCTCGGACCGTTACCGGCAGACGATCACCCTGAGTGCAAAGAGTGCCTTATCCCTTGGAGGTAGCTAGCCTCCCAAGGGTCTTAGTCTTACCTCATCTACACCCCAGTATCGCTGTCGCTAACGTCCACGCGTGACAAGGGGAGTAATCACGATGGAGTCACCTCAGGGTTGGTATCGCGACAACTTCTTCCCCCGGTCGCAACATGCTACTCCAATGATACCAACTTTATCCATCTGACACTTTCCCTTCGACTCTCACATCTCGCTTCAATATGTTCAAGTAATTAGTTCATCGGTTTAAACTCAACCATGACCAGACCTAATTCACCGCATACCCTAGTCATGCTAGTTTAACCGATTTCGACCACAAATTCTAAGTAACAATCCACACATCACATATATATAAGTAAAAACAAGTACTGAACAAATAAAAGATGCAACAAGCTCTGCTTGCCTTCGTAGAACTGTTCTTGATCTTGCGTCGGGTCGTGAGCTTCAGGGTCTCCTTCTTCGAGTTCTAGTGCAAGGAAGTCGAATATCGAGAATAAGCGATAATGTAAACAACCAGCATGTATGCATGAAGACTAATGCAAGTATTAGATGTCTAGCAAGGTGCTGATGTTTGTGTTTATGTTGATGAGGGCTTTTCATGTTGAACATACGGAGATAGTAGGGTTGCCCTAACCTACATGCACTTTTAAGGGTTATCCGATTACGAGCTAGGGTTTGGTATGGGTTGCTCAAGTTGAGGTGTCATGAACTCAATTGCTTTTAGTTTGAAAGGCTTTAGGAACATAAAACTAACGTAATTAGAATCATTTAATTTGGAGCTACGAACATCAAGTTACGAAGTATCGAGTACGACGATGAAAAAGGCTAATACTAGCACCCTACAAGGTTACACCATGCATGGGTCCTAAGGGACTTCCAGTGGCTCTAAGTCGTAGAGAATCTCGCAAGGATTCCAAAACTATAAGGTTCGTCGAAATCGGAGCTAGGGTCGCAACTCTAGGGTTTATCGACTCTCGACGGAAGCAAAACATCTACCCTAGCTATCAGTGTGTGCAATTGCTCAAAATTAATTTTTGATTCAGCCATATTGTAGAGAATTTCATAAGCTTTCCAGAAATATAAAATTTAGCAAATTTGGATGAGTGGTTTGAAAGTTATGCAAGTTTGAAATTTTATTCAAAATCTGCCCCTAAACCAACGAAACCCTAAATGCTAAACCTACCCGAGACCTACCCAGACTAAACCCCATTTCCAGCGTACACCCGAGAAGCTACCCAGGGGTTCCACCCCTTAATCCACGTCAGCAGGCGGTGGGACCCCTCTGTCAGTGGCTCGGGTGGTCAGGGAACCAACCCGAGCACTCCACGCGTCCACCCCGCACCCACCCTCTCTCTCTCTCTTCTCGGGACCGGCCGGAGACGAAGCTCCGACGGCGGTGCTCACCGGAGACTCGCCGGAGCTAAGCTCCAGGGCGCCTGGGGGCTCGGATCTACTCGGGGAAAGGTCCAGAAGGATCAGGGGCTCACCCTGAGCTTGCCTCGGTGGTCGGGGAGGGCTGAGGAGGTCGGAAGGGTGGTCGGCGACGGCGACCGGCGGGGAGAGGCTTCGGGTCGACGGCGTCGGGGGTCTCCGGGCTTGGATCTGCACCGAGGAGGACACAGAGATGTTAAGGGGGAGGAGCAGGTTCTCTGGAGCCAGAAATCGGGAAGGGGGAAGAACCAGAGCGTCGAGGAGAACTCGTCGGAGCTGTTGCCGGACTCGGGGAAGAAAACGTGGGCGACGGCGCTGGAGGCTTGGATCTGGAAAATGCAGAGAAGGGGGAGGTCAGAGAAGAGAGGAGGGAGCTCGGGGAGGTGGATTGGAGGCTCGGGACTTACTGGAGGTGGAGCAATTGCTCGCCGGAGTTGGGTGGTCGGAGCTAGGGGAGAAGCTAGGGCTCAGGGAGAAAATGGAAAGGGGGAGCTAGGGTTTTCGGGGAGGAGCTGAGGAGGAGAAGGGCTGTTGGAACCGGCCCCTTAAATAGGGCGGCGAGCTTCGGACCGCCGGTCGGACACCGCCTAGGTCGGCCAGCGGGCGGCGGCGACGTGGAGGGGATGACCCTGACACGCGGGCCTGGGGCGCGGCAGAGAGAGGGGGAGAGACTGACAGCGGGGGCCGGGCTGTCAGCCAGAGGGGGCGCGCGCGCGGGGTTAGCGGGCCGGCCTGCGGGGGAGGCTTAGTAGGCCTCGGCCTGAATAGGTTAGGGTTTTATTTCTTTTTCCTTTTTCTTTATTCCAGATTATTCCCCACGTCATTTTATGTACAATTTTTGCTCCAAATGATTTGAAATTTTTACAGGGGCTCTGATATATTATTTGGGAGCTACTGGGAAGGTTTGAATCAAATTGGAGTTGGTTTGGAGGGGTGTCTGGTTTCAAATTTGAATTAGGGTCCGAATTAGGGTTTTGAGTGGAAACTAGATTTCAACTATTTCAAAAATCTTGAAACTTAGCAATGGGCTAGGGTTGCCACTTTAGGAACTATTTATGAAGTTTGGGAGGTTTGCAACCACTGGGAATTGCCCTATCGTCGAAACCCTAATTCCAGCTTCTTTAGGGTTTTAGTTTTAGGGATTCACCGGAGTGTTCGATGACTTCCTCTACCCTTATTAACGACTTTGTTATTTTGAACTCTTCAAATAAATTGATTGGTGTTTGTATAATTTCCTCCGAGGATGAAATATTAACATATTATATAATTTCAAATACGTTGATTGGTGTTTGCAACAATTACCCACCGAGGGTGAGATATGCACGTATTCTATAAAGTAAAGTTGATATACCACTAAGTTTAAATAAGGTGTGGGTGCTGATAATGCCATGCATGCATGAATGCAGAGCAAATACCTATTTATCGTAAAGTGGTTATTACAAACCTTCCCCCCTTCAAAAGATCTCGACCCGAGATCTCTAACGATCGACAAACAACGATGGAAACTCAATCTTGAGCCAGTCTTCACGTTCCCACGTAGCTTCATCTTCTGTATGATTGCTCCACTGGACCTTGAAGAACTTGATGGTGCGACTTCGGGTCTTGCGTTCGGTTTCATCGAGAATACAAACTGGGTGTTCTCGATAAGATAAGTCTTCGTGCAGCACTTCGATTTCGGGATTGGTCTTCTTTTCAGGGACGCGATGACATGCCTTTAGCTGGGACACGTGGAAGACATTATGTAGTCGGGATAGCTCCTGGGGCAACTCCAATTGGTATGCGACTGTGCCTCGCTTGGCCAGAACTCGGTAGGGACCGATATAACGGGGAGCTAACTTGCCCTTCATTGCAAAGCGGCGAACACCTCTGCATGGGGTGACCTTGAGGTACACACTATCTCCAACCTGAAAGGTAACTTCTCGACGATGAGGGTCAGCATAGCTCTTCTGCCTGGATTGAGCTTCACGAAGACGCTCGCGGATGAGTTTGAACTAGGTCTTCGGCTTCCTCAATTGGATTAGGTCCAAAGAATTGTCTCTCGCCTGTCTCGGACCAGTTCAATGGAGTCCTACATTTTCTTCCATAGAGTACCTCAAAGGGGGCCATACCGAGACTAGTCTGATAGCTATTGTTGTAGGCAAACTCTGCATACGGCAAGCAGTCCTCCCAATTGGAACCCAGCGTTAACGCACACGACCTTAACATGTCTTCAAAAATCTGGTTTGTCCGCTCAACTTGACCACTGGTCTGAGGATGGAAGGCGGTGCTGAACGACAGAGAGGTTCCCAATGCCTCATGCAAGCACTTCCAGAATCGGCTGGTGAACTGGGTGCCTCGATCTGAAATGATTCTGACGGGGACACCATGGACGCAAATGATTCGGGAGATATATAATCTTGCCAGCTGACTCACTTTATGGGTGGTTTTCACCGGGATGAAATGAGCGACCTTGGAAAGGCGATCCACAACCACCCAGATGGCATCATTGCCCTTCGGAGATCTCGGCAAACCAACTACAAAATCCATACCGATCTCTTCCCATTTCCACTCGGGAACAGGGAGTGGCTGCAGCAGGCCCGCTGGTCTCTGATGTTCGGCCTTCACACGACGGCACACGTCGCATTCGGCAACATATTTGGCGATCTCCCGTTTCATTCGGGTCCACCAAAACTAGCGACGAAGGTCTTGGTACATTTTGGTACTGCCAGGATGAATGGTCAACGGGGAGTTATGAGCTTCTTGGAGAATTAGGGTCTTTAGCTCTTGATCCTTGGGTACCACGAGCCGTTTCCCGAACCAAAGGATTCCATTTTCATCTTCGGTGAAACAAGTGGTGGTACCATTCTTCACTTTCTCCTTTAACTTCTGCATCCCGACATTTTGTGCTTGTGCAGCCTTGACTTGATCTTCTAGGGTCGGTTTCACTTCTAACACAGCAAGAGAACCTTGCTCAACCATCTCCAGGTTGAGTCGCTGAAATTCCAAATAGAGCGGCGATTGCTGATCACAGATTGTGGCATTGTTGCAATAGGCTTTACGACTGAGTGCGTCGGCGACGACGTTGGCCTTGCCGGGGGTATAATTCAATCCCACATCATAGTCCTTGATGAGCTCAAGCCATCTCCGTTGGCGAAGGTTTAGGTCTGGTTGGGTAAACAGGTACTTCAAACTCTTGTGGTCCGAGTAGACTTCGCAACGGTTACCGATAGGTAGTGACGCCAAATCTTGAGGGCGTGAACCACAGCTGCTAGCTCTAGGTCGTGAGTGGGATAGTTGGCTTCATGAGGTCTCAACTGTCGCGAGGCGTAAGCTACCACGCGACCTTCTTGCATGAGGACACAGCCTAATCCATTGTGGGAAGCATCGTAGTAAACCTCGAAATCCTTATTAACGTCTGGGAGAATAAGCACTGGGGCTGATGTCAGTCTTGTCTTGAGCTCTTGGAAACTCGCTTCACACTTGTCAGACCACACAAATTTGGTGTCCTTCTTCAACAGTTCAGTCATGGGCTTGGCTATGGAAGAGAAGCATGCGATGAACTGACGGTAATAACCCGCCAGTCCTAGAAAACTGCGGATCTGGGTCACCGACTTAGGTTGCTTCCACTCTTGGACAGCTTGCACTTTGGTTGGATCCACCGCGACACCCTCAGCAGATAGCACATGACCTAGGAATTCCACTTGATGCTTCCAGAACTCGCACTTCGAGAATTTTGCATACAGACGATGCTCACGGAGCTTGTCGAGCACCATTCTCAAGTGGTCTTCGTGTTCCGATTCTGACTTGGAATAGATGAGGATGTCGTCGATGAAGACGACAACAAACTGATCCAGATACTCCATGAACACTGAGTTCATGAGTTGCGTGAAGGTGGAAGGGGCGTTGGTTAAGCCGAAAGACATAACGGTGTACTCGTACAAACTGTAACGAGTAGTGAAGGCTGTCTTTGGAATGTCTTCGGATCTGATTTTTATCTGGTGGTAGCCCAACCTGAGGTCAACTTTGGAGAAGACACAGGCTCCGGTCAACTGATCAAATAGATCATCAATTCTGGGGAGAGGGTATTTGTTCTTCACTGTGAGCTCATTCAGTGGGCGGTAGTCAACTACCATCCTTAGGCTGGCATCCTTTTTCTTCACGAACATGGCGGGGCAACCCCATGGCGAGGAACTAGGTCTAATGAAACCCTTGTCCTCGAGCTCCTTAAGCTGCTTCTTCATCTCCGATAACTCGCTTGGTGATATACGATACGGGCGCCTCGACACAGGAGCAGTTCCCTGTGGAAGGTCAATGACGAAACTCTACTGCACGATCAGGGGGCATACCCGGCAACTCTTCGGGAAATACATCCGGGTATTCACATACTATGGGAACAAGCTCGATTCCCTGATCTTGAGCACCGATCATTGCAAACAGATGTGCTGACGCTGCTGAGGACACAAACTTCACTTCTTTGCCGGTGGTGGTGACTAGGGAGACAGACCTCTCGGCACAGTCTATTTTTGCTTTGTGCTGGGTCAACCAATTCATGCCCAGAATAACATCTACCCCCTTTGATCCTAGAACTACCATGTTAGCTAGAAATAATTCTCCACCGATCTCTAGCTTAACACCCTCGCATACGAACTCGGTTCTTAGTTCCGAACCGGGTGTTGCAACAATAAGGGGATGATGCAATGCTGATGAGGGAACATGGTTTTCATGCGCAAACTTGCTGGATATAAAGGAATGGGATGCTCCTGAATCAAAAAGAACTGTGGCGGGAGTTGAGTTAACGGAAAGCGTACCCAATACCACGTCTGGGGCATCCAAGGCTTCCTCTGCGGTGACGTGATTTACCCTGCCACGACCTGGAACCTGGGGTTTGTTGGAGACTGAACCCTTAGTTTGAGAGCTTTCGCTTGGTTGTCCTGGCTGCGCCTTGGGGGCAAAGGAATTCCCAGTGCGAGGTTGGCGACAACTGCTGGCAAAGTGCCCCATTTTTCCACAGTTAAAGCACCGCACTTTGCTGAGGTCAATTGATGGGCGCGGTTGTCCTTCCTGGGGGCGTGGCTGGTATCCTTGCTGCTGGGGACGAGGAGCAAAGTTCTGTGGCCTTGGGGGATATTGTCCCATAGGACGGGGTGGTGGCTGCTGCCACACTCGCGGCTTTTGCGAGCTGCTTGCCGCGGACCTCAGTGCTTCCCGCTCACGCTTGCGGTTCTGTTGGAGGACTGATTCCTTTGCTTCTATTTTGATTGCCTTGTCCACCAGATGCTGGAAGTCACGCACGTCGACTGTGGCGAGCTTAGCTTGCATCTCATCAGTTAATTTGCTCGTAAATTTCTCCACTCTGTCTTCGTCTGTGGATACCTCTCTGGGCGCATATTGTGCTAAGTGGTTGAACTCATGGAGAAACTCTAGCACCGTTTTCTTTCCTTGTCGGAGACCGTGAAACTCCTCTTTCTTCAACGCCATAATGCCTGAAGGGATGTGGAACTCGCGAAAGCCCCTTCCGGAATTCGGCCCACGTGACCACATGGTCCTGGGCTTGCAGGGCCAAAAAGTTCTCCCACCAGTTAGCGGCAGCCCCTTCCAGATAGTGAGAGGCAAAGCTGACCTTGTCGGCCTCCGCATACTGGGCCAGTTGGAGCTTTCTTTCTATTATCCGAATCCAGTTATCAGCTTCCAGAGGGTCGTCAGATCGGTCGAAGGTTGGTGGTTGGGTCCGCTGGAAGTCTGATAGGCCGCTTCGGGCTGTCCAACCCCCGCGCCTTGGTTGCGCGCAAGCTGCTCCAGAATCCTGTTCTGGGTCATGAGTAAGTCCGCGATACTGGGTTGCTGGGGAGGGGGCGGTACTTCTTCTTCTTCGCGCTCACGGCGCCCGCGAGCAGCTCCACGGGTTCCGGATGCCATGTTGCTGAAATCAGAAGACACCGGGTGAGATAACGGAGTGGAAAACTTGGGAAGTCAAGGGTATTTCCACAAGGGTATAACAAGGTAACCAAGATACGGCTCATCGTTTCATACACACTTTCACGAGGAAAAGAGGCATAAAACAATTGCAAGGAAGTTGGCGCTAACGCCTGAATACATTAATACGATCCACCGGGTTCATAGGATGCTGCGGTTTAGATCACCCTATGGTGAAATAAACGTTACAAGATGCCAAAATTGCAGCCATCAACACCCAATTACATGTCCTCAAGATATCTTAATCCTAGGATTTGGTTCGGCTTACACCACAAAATGAGACCTCTACTTAACACTGAAATCCGAACAGCACTACTAGGGGTTTATGAAGCTTCTTCATTAAGTCAGCAGGTCTCGTAAGCCTCCATTGCTATTCTCCAAGCGTTCTTCCTACTCTTCGTCGGTCGGTGGGTTGCTGGTGGTGTACCACACACGCTCCTCAGGGTCCTCTTCCTCTTCTTCTTCTGCAGCGGCTTCATTAGTGGGAACCGAAGCGGATGGTGTCGAGGTATCTCCTTCTGAGGGTTTTGGGGTGAAGAGACGAAGGTACTGTCAGGCCGTCATCCTTTTGCGTGGCTTTGCTCCAGAACTCTGAGGTTGGTTGGTCTTACTGGGTGGAGTTGGGGTCAGCTCTTGTACCGGGACATAAGGGCTTTCGCCACAAGACTCATCTTCATCCGGCACATGGTATCTTCGGCGCAATTCCGAACGAAGTTGGCGGTTAACTCTTGTCAGCCGTTCTACCTCTCGAGTATCATTTCCATAGTCCCGATACAACCTATCGTGCATTACTTCCGCAGAGACAATGTGATTGGCCGTCTCCATCTCAGTCTCATCTTCTTCGTCATCACTTGGCGCTGGTACTAAAATGCTGGCGCCCCCATCAGTAACCTGGGGAATGAGATGGAAGGGGGAGAATAGGAAGATCTCATCAAAGTGGTGACATAGGTGGAGAACTGCTTTCCTTGAGGCTTCCATCCGGGCGTCCGCATCACGTGGTCTGGGTGCTGTAAAGGTCTGATCCAAATCTGAGACTCTCACTGTAACCCATCCCATCCAAAACTGAGTCTTCCCGTGAACCTTATATGTCTTGGCGTGGAAAGCAGGGAGGTCTTCCTGAGGCACTCCAAGGTACTCCAACATCCTCCACAACAGGGTAGCCCATCCTCCAAGTTAAACGACAGCGGAAGTACAGTAATGAGACCCACAGCGGTGCGATGACCGCTGATCAAAATCCACAGAAACCCCTGAGCCGATAGCCAACCAAGGAAACGAAATCATGCACTAGACATCATCAAAGAACTCTTCGACCTCTGGCTCACCTGCAATGATCTAGGAAAGTCCTAGGTGAGTACAAGGTACTCGCAAGTCTTATTCGTGCTTGATTAGATGTCCTAAGCATACTAGTATAACATAATTAAGCATGATGCATATACGATTAACCACATCTAGACGATACCAGTAATTGACCAACATCACGAGGAAATAACATGAGATCACCAACAACTTAGATTTTTATATACCTCAAACCAGGGGGGGGCGTGATGGTAACCACTAGTCACATGTGCTCAAATACAAACTCAGTGGCTCACTTGCCATCTCCCAGTTACGTGGGACAATTTCCACATAAGCTCCCCAGTTACGTGGGGCAATAATCTCATCTCAATATCTCCACATTGACAGGGTACCATCATGACCACACCTCAAATTAATCTCTCGGACCGTTACCGGCAGACGATCACCCTGAGTGCAAAGAGTGCCTTATCCCTTGGAGGTAGCTAGCCTCCCAAGGGTCTTAGTCTTACCTCATCTACACCCCAGTATCGCTGTCGCTAACGTCCACGCGTGACAAGGGGAGTAATCACGATGGAGTCACCTCAGGGTTGGTATCGCGACAACTTCTTCCCCCGGTCGCAACATGCTACTCCAATGATACCAACTTTATCCATCTGACACTTTCCCTTCGACTCTCACATCTCGCTTCAATATGTTCAAGTAATTAGTTCATCGGTTTAAACTCAACCATGACCAGACCTAATTCACCGCATACCCTAGTCATGCTAGTTTAACCGATTTCGACCACAAATTCTAAGTAACAATCCACACATCACATATATATAAGTAAAAACAAGTACTGAACAAATAAAAGATGCAACAAGCTCTGCTTGCCTTCGTAGAACTGTTCTTGATCTTGCGTCGGGTCGTGAGCTTCAGGGTCTCCTTCTTCGAGTTCTAGTGCAAGGAAGTCGAATATCGAGAATAAGCGATAATGTAAACAACCAGCATGTATGCATGAAGACTAATGCAAGTATTAGATGTCTAGCAAGGTGCTGATGTTTGTGTTTACGTTGATGAGGGCTTTTCATGTTGAACATACGGAGATAGTAGGGTTGCCCTAACCTACATGCACTTTTAAGGGTTATCCGATTACGAGCTAGGGTTTGGTATGGGTTGCTCAAGTTGAGGTGTCATGAACTCAATTGCTTTTAGTTTGAAAGGCTTTAGGAACATAAGACTAACGTAATTAGAATCATTTAATTTGGAGCTAGGAACATCAAGTTACGAAGTATCGAGTACGACGACGAAAAAGGCTAATACTAGCACCCTACAAGGTTACACCATGCATGGGGTCCTAAGGGACTTCCAGTGGCTCTAAGTCGTAGAGAATCTCGCAAGGATTCCAAAACTATAAGGTTCGTCGAAATCGGAGCTAGGGTCGCAACTCTAGGGTTTATCGACTCTCGACGAAGCAAAACATCTACCCTAGCTATCAGTGTGTGCAATTGCTCAAAATTAATTTTTGATTCAGCCATATTGTAGAGAATTTCATAAGCTTTCCAGAAATATAAAATTTAGCAAATTTGGATGAGTGGTTTGAAAGTTATGCAAGTTTGAAATTTTATTCAAAATCTGCCCCTAAACCAACGAAACCCTAAATGCTAAACCTACCCGAGACCTACCCAGACTAAACCCCATTTCCAGCGTACACCCGAGAAGCTACCCAGGGGTTCCACCCCTTAATCCACGTCAGCAGGCGGTGGGACCCCTCTGTCAGTGGCTCGGGTGGTCGGGGAACCAACCCGAGCACTCCACGCGTCCACCCCGCACCCACCCTCTCTCTCTCTCTTTTCGGGACCGGCCGGAGATGATGCTCCGACGGCGGTGCTCACCGGAGACTCGCCGGAGCTAAGCTCCAGGGCGCCTGGAGGCTCGGATCTACTCGGGGAAAGGTCCAGAAGGATCAGGGGCTCACCCTGAGCTTGCCTCGGTGGTCGGGTAGGGCTGAGGAGGTCGGAAGGGTGGTCGGCGACGGCGACCGACGGGGAGAGGCTTCGGGTCGACGGCGTCGGGGGTCTCCGGGCTTGGATCTGCACCGAGGAGGACGCAGAGATGTTAAGGGGGAGGAGCAGGTTCTCTGGAGCCAGAAAATGGGAAGGGGGAAGAACCAGAGCGTCGAGGAGAACTCGTCGGAGCTGTTGCCGGACTCGGGGAAGAAAACGTGGGCGACGGCGCTGGAGGCTTGGATCTGGAAAATGCAGAGAAGGGGGAGGTCAGAGAAGAGAGGAGGGAGCTCGGGGAGGTGGATTGGAGGCTCGGGACTTACTGGAGGTGGAGCAATTGCTCGCCGGAGTTGGGTGGTTGGAGCTAGGGGAGAAGCTAGGGCTCAGGGAGAAAATGGAAAGGGGGAGCTAGGGTTTCGGGGAGGAGCTGAGGAGGAGAAGGGCTGTCGGAACCGGCCCCTTAAATAGGGCGGCGATGCTTCGGACCGCCGGTCGGACACCGCCCAGGTCGGCCAGCGGGCGGCGGCGACGTGGAGGGGATGACCCTGACACGCGGGCCCGGGGCGCGGCAGAGAGAGGGGGAGAGACTGACAGCGGGGCCGGGCTGTCAGCCAGAGGGGGCGCGCGCGCGGGGTTAGCGGGCCGGCCTGCGGGGGAGGCTTAGTGGGCCTCGGCCTGAATAGGTTAGGGTTTTATTTCTTTTTCCTTTTCTTTATTCCAGATTATTCCCCACGTCATTTTATGTACAATTTTTGCTCCAAATGATTTGAAATTTTTACAGGGGCTCTGATATATTATTTGGGAGCTACTGGGAAGGTTTGAATCAAATTGGAGTTGGTTTGGAGGGGTGTCTGGTTCAAATTTGAATTAGGGTCCGAATTAGGGTTTTGAGTGGAAACTAGATTTCAACTATTTCAAAAATCTTGAAACTTAGCAATGGGCTAGGGTTGCCACTTTAGGAACTATTTATGAAGTTTGGGAGGTTTGCAACCACTGGGAATTGCCCTATCGTCGAAACCCTAATTCCAGCTTCTTTAGGGTTTTAGTTTTGGGGATTCACCGGAGTGTTCGATGACTTCCTCTACCCTTATTAACGACTTTGTTATTTTGAACTCTTCAAATAAATTGATTGGTGTTTGTATAATTTCCTCCGAGGATGAAATATTAACATATTATATAATTTCAAATACGTTGATTGGTGTTTGCAACAATTACCCACCGAGGGTGAGATATGCACGTATTCTATAAAATAAAGTTGATATACCACTAAGTTTAAATAAGGTGTGGGTGCTGATAATGCCATGCATGCATGAATGCAGAGCAAATACCTATTTATCGTAAAGTGGTTATTACAGATTCTGCCCTTTGAATCCCTGGTTGAAGTTGTTCTTCTGACGAGAACTACCTGCTCCATAGTGACCCTGCTGTGGTGCCTTGCACTTGTGGTGCTCCTCGAGCTCCTTCCTGGTGTTCTCCTAGATAATGGCCTTGTTCACCAGGTGCTGGAAAGTAGGAAAGTCATGAGTGACTAACTATCCTTGAGTCCAGGGTTCAATCCATTTAGAAATCACGACGTCTTGTCGGCTGTAGTGGTAACATCGGCTTTCCCATATCGAGCCAACTGAGTGAAGTGACTCAGGTACTATGGCACTGTCATCTTGCCTTGTTTCAACTCTAGGAACTCCTTCCTCTTCATCTCCATGATTTCGGCGGGGATATGAGCAATGCGGAACGCCTCAACGAACTCGTTCGATGAAATATCATGTACGTCCTCACGGGCAGCACAGAATTTCTCCCACCAGTCCGCAGCTATACCTTTTAGCTGGTGTGCCGCGAACTTAACACGGTCCGACACATTACTGTTGGCCAAGTTGAGCTTGCGCACAATGTCCTTGATCTAGTCATCCATGTCCAGGGTGGCTTCGTCCTCATAAATTCTGCCAGACCAGATTGGGGTTGATGATGCTGGTTGCCTTGGTTCTTATTGGCCATCTGAGTAGCCATCTATTGCAGGATTTGCGTCTACATGAATAAGAGTTGCTCCAGGTTTGGCATCGGTGGTGGTGGCATGAACTGCCCATCCTCATGTGCAGGTTCTTCTTCTGGCTCAGCTTCCTCTCCAAGAAACAAAGGTTCCTCAATGATTGTCTCCTCGTCAGGCTGACCTCGACCAAGGCCTCGGCCACGGTCTCCACGGGCTCCACCACGTGCTCCACGGGGTGCATCCATCCTGTTGGGATCTTTAGGGTTAGAACAGATGAGAGGGAAAAGAGAGATAGCCTTAACCCTTAACCCAACTGAAAGAGCATCTAGGCCCCAAGTTGGTTTTGATGGTTAATGGCAACTCAAACTGGAATCTAACATTTACAGTGAGTGTAAGCAAGTTTGTAGATTCCAGGAAGAAGGGTCATCAAGGAAAGGATGACCACCAAAAAGGGTACAAGGGTAGTTTCCAGGACTAAGGAATGGCTATGCTAGGCAGCTGTGCCACAGCTGTGAAGAAGCCGGTGCTGTGCAAGGAGTTGCAAGCAAGGTAATGGTGGCTTAATGCATCAAGGACCGTGACTACAGTTGGTGGGCAGGTAAAGCCTAGATTTGCTAGTTTCTTGGAGTCCATAGGAAAAGCCTGTACTATCAAGAGGGATGAAGCAGTGATGATCTGTGGAGGTTCTAGTTGTTCAATGCTCAGGATGTTAGACAGTGGCACTAATGTTTTGAGGTTAGTGGCCCTGTGTCAGCAGTTTTGCATAAGTATAAAACTGGTTGGAGCTGGCACTCTGCAGTGCTAGCAGTAGAAAACCCTAGGGATTAGAGTCACCAGTGTGACACAGCGGTGTCACAGGTGGTCTAATGCTCTATGACTCAGGTACATCTCTGTACCAGGGGAGAGCTTATAAACGCTAAGGAACCTGCACTGCGATAGCTTGTTTGCTGAGTCGGAGGGCTGTCGGAGGTTCTCTCCTTATAGGTTTCAGAGAGTGTGTGCGCTGAGGGCATGTCATGTGCCAAGACCGGGCTGAGCAGTGCGGCTGCGTCAGTTTAGGGTTTACCTGTGTGTGCCGTCGGTGACACAGGTATCGGTCTGTTTGAGCCGGTTATAATTGGGCGGAGTGATTGGCTGTGTCACCAGTGGCTGACACCGGTGATTCACTTAATCCTACGTGGCAATAGTGTAACGGTCAAGTGCCTGTGAACCCTATATATAGGGGACCAGGGGAGGTCTTCGACCTCAACCAATGAGCCAATCAGTAACTCACATTCGACTATTGCAAAGCCTCTTTCCATCGAACGAAAGCCAAGTTTCCTAAGTGTCAGTTTGGCAAGGGTTAGAGTTCTTGAGCAAAGAGCATTGGTTCCTCCAAGAGTTGTTACTGCTAAATCTATTACTCTTGGAGTGTCTACTCCTAGACGAGCGTAGGAGTTGCTGGTACCACCCAAGCTTGTGTGGGCTGGACCAGTAGTCTGTGAGGGTGATTGAAGTCTACCTGCTGCAAGCAAAAGGACTTCCACAAGCAAGAGAAGAGGCCTGAGATCAGGTACTCAGAGAACAAGCATGATTCAGTGCTGGCGACCTCTTCGGAGTAGCCTCTCCAACGGAGACGTACCGCTCTGCAAAGAGCTGGGAACTTTGGTGAAAAACACTCTGTTTCTTGAGTACTTGTTGTTTTACTTCTTGCTTCTTGCTATATCTGTTTGCTTGTATGCTCATATAGATATTCTATTTATCTGCTTAGATCACCTTTACACCTGTGTCTTGTTAGCTGTCTCAGAGTTGGTATAGATCATATCTCACACCTGTGTCAGCTACCTGTTACACAGACACTTTGATTTCTTATCATTTGGCTAAGTCATTAGCCCACCTGTGCTAGGCACCTGTGTGACAGCTGCATGCTAATTTACACATCACAACTTACCTGTGTCACTCACCTGTCACGCAGCTAGCTAATCCTTGCTTCTGCATAAGGCTTAATCTAAACAATCTAGTTAAAAGAAGTAATTTTTGTTAGCCTCCTATTCACCCCCCTCTAGTCGGCATCTGAGGTCCTTTCAATTGGTATCAGAGCAGGTTGCTCTTTGATTTGGCCTAACAGCCAGAGTTAAAGGATGTCGGGCTATGAGGGTAAAATACCTGTCTTTAATGGGACTAACTATGCTTTCTGGAAGAGAAAGATGCAAATGCATCTTATCGCTATCGATCCAGATGTGTGGGATGTTGTTTATACAGGTTACAACTTGGAGAATCCCAGAACACCTAGCATCATTGACAAGAGAAATATTCAGAACAATGCTAGGGCAGCCACTGCCATCTTCATGGGCTTACAGGAGCATGACTTCAACAGAGTCAGTACCATGGAATCTGCTAAGGATATCTGGGATACCTTGGAGCAGATCTATGAAGGCAGTGACACTCTGAAGAAGTCAAAGAGGAGCCTTCTGGAATCAAAGCTAGAGAGGTTTGAGCTCAAGCATGGTGAAGACATCAATTCTCTGTTTTCAAGACTCACCATTATCACAAACCAGCTGAAGGCCCTAGACTCCAACCGAGTGGAAATGAAGACGTGATCAAGAAGTTCTTGTTAGTGCTTCCGAAAGCCTACAGAACACTTGTTCTCATGCTGAAGGAAAAAGATGGGTTTGAGCAAATGAAGCCCACAGAAGTGTTAGGAAGGATTCTAACGCATTAGATGGAGCTTAAGCAAGAAAGCAAGCAAAGCTCCTCTCCAGCTGTCAAGAAAAATATTGCTTTGAAGACTACTGCTTCAACATCATAGATTGAGAGTGATAGCAGTGAAGATCTTGATGGGGAGATGTCCAGTGGAGAAGAGAGTGAACTCATCCTCCTCACAAGGAACTTCAGAAAGTTTTACAAGAAGAAGAAGCAACTTGGATCAGGTGACAGATTCAGAGGGAAGAAGCTGTCAAAAGATAACAAGTGCTTCGAGTGTGGCAAGGAAGGCCACTTTGCTGCTGATTGTCCAACCAAGAGAAAGGACAACAGCCAGTTCAGAAAGAAGAAAGACTTCCATGGGAAGAAGAAGACTTTCAACAGCAAGCATCCAACCTACTCCAAGAACAAGGCCACTGCTAGAGCTTATGTTGGACAGGCTTGGGTGTCTGAGGATTCAGGCTCAGAAGAGGAGTCTGAAGAAGAAGATCAAGTTGCTGGGATTGCCATCAGCATGGCTGACATACCCAGCTGTGACACAACCAGATCACACAGCTCCGAGTCCAGTGCTGAAGCTAACTATCTTCCATCCACTTCTGCCCCTTTGTGTCTTATGGCCAAAGGTTCTAAGGTACTTACTGAGGATGACTTCCCTAATTATGTTAAACTAATGGACATTCTTGAAAGAACAGATAAGGCCTATGGCAAGGAGAGGAAGGAGAACATATCCTTAAGGGATAAACTCAGGGAGCTGAGTGAATCTTATGATGAGGTTACTGATGACAGGGAAAACCTTAGGCTTGACCAGGAAAACCTTGAAATAGCTCATGAAAAGCTCAAGGTAGCTCATGAGCTTCTGATAAAGGAGCATGAGGAGCTCAAGGAAAAACATTCTTTGTGCACTGATATTTCTTCTACTATATGCATTGATGCTCCCTTGACTGCTCCTACTGTTATTGAATCATGCCTAAACTGTGCTAGCCATATAAATGTTCTAACATCCACAGGTGGAGTCACTGATGATTCAAAAGAGGCATCAACCTCTACTACTACTAACCTTGTGGATGCAGATGAGCACAACAAGCTCAAAGAGGAGCTTGAAGAGCTAAAAAGGCTAATGAGGAAAGGCTTATGCACTGCCAATATTGGCATGCAAAATTATCAGCTGATCAAAGCTGAGATGCTTAGAAAGAATGATGGCTGAAAAGGCTTGGGTTACATTCCTTCTGCTCATAAAGATAAACTGCCTGCTGCTACTAACTTTAATCTTGCAGAAAAATTTGTGAGGCAGACAAGTACATATGACAACAAGTTTGTTGGTCATAAGAAGGGTAATGGAAATGCAGTAAACATTCCATCCAACCCATCCTATGTACTGCAGATGGATAGAAAAGGGAAGGTTGTGGCTAAGTATGTTGGTCGCAGGCACTTGACAAAGTGGTTGCCTGCGATCTGGGTTCCAAAGGTAACAGTTACTTGTGTCACTGGTGTCTTAGACAGCTGTGCAATCACCAGTGCCACCGGTAGCTCACACAGCCAACTAACCTCTCTGTCTAAGGTTGCAGGTGATAGCAAGCCTAAAAGAATTCATGTCATATTATCTGTTGCTCAGGCTATCAACTATAAGAACAGATCTTCTATCTCTTTAACTGCTATTTCTACATATGGTAAAATTGCAAAGGGAACCAAACGATTTTGGGTCCCTAAACCCCATAACTAATCTTGCAGGATACTGTCTCCAGTGGAACTGAATGGGTTGTGGACAGTGGATGTACACAACATATGACTGGAGGCAGAGAGGAGTTTGTAGAGATCACACATGAAAATCTTCCAAGTAAACATGTGATCTATGTAGATAACTCCAAGGGAAAGGTAAATGGCATTGGTAAAGTTGCCATATCTGAACATCACTCTTTATCCAATGTAATGCTTATAGATCAGATAGGTTATAGCCTTATGTCTGTGTCACAGCTGTGTGACACAGGTATGAAAGTCACATTCTATCCTGATGAGGTTATAGCTTCCAAACTATCTGATGATTCTCAAGTGTTCAGAGGATGCAGGTCTAGAAAAACTATACACTGTAAACTTCAAAGAACAGCCTACAGCAGCTCCATGGTGTCTAATGGCCAAGACCCAGTGTTGGCGGCGGCTAGGTCATGCAGGGACGAAGCTTCTCAACAAACTGAGCAAACATGACTATGTCATAGGCCTAGAAAAGGTGAAGTTTGAGAAGGACAAGCCCTGCAGCTCATGTCAAGCTGGCAAACAAGTTAGGGCTGCCCATCGTCCCAAGAATGTCATGACCACCACCGCACCTTTTGAGCTTATACACATTGACCTCTTCGGTCCCACTACATATGAGAGCTTGGGAGGTAACAAGTATGGATTTGTCATTGTAGATGATTTTTCTCGCTATACTTGGGTGTTCTTTTTGAAGGAGAAGACATAGGTTTACAAGAAATTCAAGCACCTCATTGTCAGAGTACAAAATGAGTGGAAAGTAAACCTTGTCAAGGTCAGGAGTGACAATGGGACTGAGTTCAAAAACTCAAAGGTGGAAGTATTTCTGGACAAGCATGGAATCAAGCATGAGCTATCAAGTCCATATGCTCCACAGCAAAATGGAGTAGTGGAAAGGAAGAACAGAACCCTGATAAAGATGGCAAGGACACTGCTAGATGAGTACAAGACTTCACCAAGATTTTGGGCTGAAGCTGTCAACACTGCCTGCCACTCCATCAATAGGGTATATCTACATCCACTACTCAAGAAGACTCTATACGAGCTACTCACCAACACAAAGCTAAATGTCTCATACTTCAGAGTATTCGGTTGTAAGTGCTTCATCCTTAGGAAGGGCAAATGCCTTACTAAGTTTGAAGCTAAATCTGATGTTGGTATATTCCTTGGCTATGCTACTAATTCTCATGCCTATAGAGTATTCAACACTCTCACAAAGGTTGTTGAAGAATCTGTAGATGTGAACTTTGATGAGTCTTATGGCTCCCAAGGAGCGCAAGTTGCTAATGATGTAGGGAATGTGGACATTCAAAAGAAGTCAACTGGTGAGATCAGACCTACGGTCAAGGAAGAACCTGTCTCACCAAGTGATCAAGAACCACCTTCTCCATCACTGAATGAAGACACTAGAGATGAAGACATCGAGCTCGAGTACAACCCAGCCAATGATCTCTTGGATGCAGAGTACCTGTCTCAGCCAGCTGTGTCACAGGAAGAACCAGCTGTGTCACAGGCAACACCATCAGCAGTGACACCGGTGGTTGATCCCAAAACCCCTTGTGATCAGCAGGCTGCAGAAGGATCACCCTGTAGACAATATCATCGGTGCTATTAATAGGGGAGTGACTACTCGTTCTTGAATTGCTAATTTCTGTGAACATTACTCTTTTGTTTCTAGTGTTGAACCCAGGAACATAAAGAAAGCTCTCATGGATGCTAATTGGATAAATGCTATGTGTTTATAGCATAATTTGGCTTTAGGGTTTATTCAGTTGGCCAAATTAATTTGCCCATCGGAGGTTAAAATAATGGACTAACAAGCTGTAGATTTAGTGTTAAACTCTTAATGCAGACTTGACTATTTCAGCAACGAGTGGCTTATGCCATCAAGTAACGAGCAGTACCTCCGGGCATCAAGCATTGGCGGGCCCAAGTACTCGTAGCCCAAGTACTTGCAGCCCGAGTACCGAACACTGGCGTCCCCGAGCACCAGCGTGCCCGAGTACCGAGTACTCGCGTTCCCGAGTACTGGTGTTCCCGAGTACTGACGACCCCGAGTACTGGTGTTCCCGAGTACCCGAGCCCCCGAGAAGGTCCAAGCCAGACTCCCAGTGGCTGGAGTCGAGTCCTTAGTAGAACCAAGTCACGGCGCTACCGAGTTGACCTACGGATGGGTTGATACGACGAGTCATCTGTTTCCAAGACTTATCCAATGCCAGAGACTTCAGCTTGGAGAACAAGAAACCGCGGGTGATCACAGAAGGAAAGTTAATCGTGAATTCAGAAAGATACTCGGTTTATATGGAAAGGAGATCTCGTACATGAGGAGGAATCCTGATCACGGTGATCAAATTACTTAAAGAAAGAGAAATTACATGAACATTAGAATCAGGATCCGTTAGGAAAGGAAAGTGACATATCTATATTCAGTTAGGATCAGGAGTCCCGATCTCCTACGGAAAGACCAGCCTCCCTATAAATATGTAAAGGTGATGGCCGATAAAAAACATCTAACAGTCGACCCAAATCAATCTATTACTTTACCTTTTACCTTTTTGTTCTAGTTTAGATCTTTATCGTTTTGCACTGAAAAACGATCGGTTCTTCTCCACGAAAGCGAGAAGATCTTTGCTGTTTTGCCTGAAAAGCAGTCGTCCATCGCCACAAAAGTGCGATAGTTACTCTTTGCTGCTTTGCTTGAAAAGTAGTCGTTCGCCGCACACGAAAGTGCGAGAGACAAACACAATTGGCGACTCCACTTACCTAGGTGTTCCGCGAATCCAATTTTCACGCGAACACAATTGGCGACTCCACTGGGGAGAAGGAAAAAAGTTACACGATGAATACCGATTCCAAAGACGGAAGCATCGTCAACACCGACAACATTATCGCCGTCACGCTCGACGATCTATCCGAAGACGAACGACGAGAAATTGAGCAGCAGCTTGAAGAGGAACGGGTGGAGAAACTCCGGCAAAAGTTGGCCGGCTACCAGAAGACAAGAAACGGCGTCATCAAAAAGGTAGTCATGCCGAATCCGTCTTCGGCGCTCAATACTGAGGTAAGCAAACCGACTTGTCCTGAAGATATTGCCCATCTAATTGACGTGTTGGTAGCTAGCAAATATTCCTCTGATCTGAGTAATACGGCACAAACGCTCGCCCAATCAGTGAGTAGCCGATTAGAGAATTTCAAGGAGGAGTTCCATAAAGAGTTGGAGAGTAGTTTGTCGCGTCAGGTTTGGTCAATAGTGTTACAAGTTAATGATGAGCATCGGGACAAAAGACCGATGTTGCCTGATATTGACAGATCCAATAGCCTAATGAACGCCACTCCCATAATTACTCCATCCACCATGCCGACTTCGGTTCCCCAAAGGCTTATGGATAACAACCGAAGTCTTGACATCAATACCAACGCCCCACAACCATATTATCAGACAGTGGCATATGGTGCGCCATCTCTGCCACCTCTCGGTACCAGGTTTCCTCATGGGCCGGTACCAGATTCATATTTTGACACGTCTCCGCAGCAAGTCCAACCTTCATTTCCGAAGCCGACTTCGCATCCCCACGTTCCGTCAGTGCCTCTGGCCAATAAGAGCTTTAAAGACCAGCTCGCTAGGATATTAAAAGAATTCGGCTTAGAGCCCAAGGGCAAGATACATGCCTATCACAAGCCGTCTCCCGAGTATTTTGACTCAACACCGTACCCCCGCGGGTTCAAGATTCTAGATTTTGTTAAATTTACAGGGGAAGATGGTCAGACCACTCTCAAGCACATAGGTCAGTTTTTAGCACAGTGTAGTGAAGTCGGCACATTAGATATCTTTAGGGTAAAATTATTCCCTTTATCCTTGTCCGGAACAGCATTTACTTGGTTCACGTCGCTTGCTCCTACGTCCATTTTCTCGTGGGCGCAGTTGGAGCAGAAGTTTCACGAGTACTTTTATAGCGGCGAGACCAAGCTCAGGCTCTCAGATTTGACAATGGTTAAGCAAAAGTGCAATGAAACGGTTTATGATTATATCAAAAGGTTTAGGGGAGTTAAAAACCGGTGCTTTAGCTTGACCATAGCTGAGAAAGATCTGGCCGACCTCACTTTTTCAGGTTTACTTGCTCATATTAGAGATAGACTAGAAGGGCAAGAATTTGCGGATGTTAATCAAGTCTTGCAGAGAGCATTAGCACAAGAGAACCGTGCTAAGGAAGTTAAACAATACAGCTGGTTTGGAGATAATAAGAACAAGAGCAAGGAAAAACCTGCGGTTAACGTGGTAACACATGATGATGACTCGGCTAGTGACGACGATGTCGATATATGCGTAGCCGAGTGGGTTCAGGCGCCTAAGTCGAAACCTTTTGCATGCTCTGCTTTAAAGCCTATGCCTACTCGGAAAGAGGAGATTAAGTATACCTTTGATGTTAGTAAATGTGATAGGATTTTTGACATGCTCCTGCAAGGAAACCTGATCAGAGTAAGGGAGGGACATGTGTTTCCATCGCCAGACGACTTGGGCAAAAGAGCCTATTGCAAGTGGCATAACTCCTTTTCTCATGCCACTAACGACTGCAATGTGTTTCATCGACAGGTGCAATTGGCCATTAATGACGGACGGTTAACATTCGCTCAGAGTACTAAGATGAAACTCGATAGCGATCCTTTTTCGATCAATGTGATCGACTTGGAAAAGAAGAAAGTGTTAATTCGGTCAGATCAGGCCGAGTCGACAAAAGGGAAGAACGTCATCATTGACGATAACACTGTTCCAAGGATGATCAAGCCAAAAGATCTAGAAGTCGGGGTCTGGAAGGTCAACCGAGGAAAGGGACAAGTCGCAAAGCCAAAGCCGACGGTGAAGCAACTGCTGGATAAATATACATTGCATAAATCCAACAACACGTTCACTCGGCTCAGGAATACTAAGCGTCCTAGGTCACCTCCACGACCAGGGTTCGGTGCTCCCGGGTACTGGCAAGAAGGCCCGTACGTTTAGCCACCGTACTTCATAGCGGGTCCTTCATATTGGGGATGCGCACCTCCCCTCTATCCGCAGTTTCCTCCATGGGGTTTCAATCCCTGGGCACCGCATCCACTTGGGCCAGTCGGCATTGACCAGCCGAGTTGGATCCCATCAAGACCCGAGTTCAGGGAACATCCGCAAAAGAAGAGAACTCGGTTTAACCCGAGAGCCATGCCGCTGAATGAAGTGGCCACCCAGCGTAAGGAACTCGGCGCATCAAGTTACTCGACAGCAACAAGAAGAAGCAACTCGCCGATCAAGCCCGTCTGGAGGCCAGTCAAGCATGACGAGTCCAAGTCAGGCAATACCATTCGGCTCGCGCCCGGCTCGGATGAAGCAGGCATTACTTGAGTTCTGGAGGCAAGTCGACACCAACGATCCGCCGTGTCAATCAATCCACAGATCAACTCAGCGTCACCAGCAAGAACCCGACGTGTACAGTTCGGCACGATAGACAACTCGGATAGGGCAGAGTCCAGCGGCGCAGCTAAACCCGGCACGCAGAAAAATGAACTCGACAAGCCAATGCCGAATAAGCATATCGGCAAGATCAAGTCGGTTGAGCCAGGAGTCAAGCCAAAACCTCAGTGGTGCCTTACAGGACTGACACATACTCAGAAGTGAAGAGTTCAGTGACTACGAGCACTCGAACTCAGAGAGGAGCTAGTCGAGAAGATGCGCGACGAGTGGTTCAACCGAGCAAGGCCAATGACACCAGCAAGGATGACTTGGAAAGAGAAGCGCATAGCGAAGGAAGAAGTCGATATTGCCAGTGGCGATGCCAAGGAAATACCCACCGACATGGATGTCAACATAGTGTTCGAGTTGCTTATGGATTTTCGTGCACCCGAGTCGGAAATCGCAGAGCTCGTTCTCGGTCCAAGTAATGCTATATTTGAAAAACCTGAAAGGCACGGGCAACACTTGAAGCCTCTGTTCATCAAGGGCCACATCAATGAAAGACCTATCGTCATGCTCGTTGATGGCGGCGCTGGGGTCAACATTATGCCTCTTTCGGTTTTCTCCAAGTTAGGCCGAAAGGAGTCCGAGTTGATGAAGACCAACATGGGACTCGGCGGGTTTTCAGGAGAATTAGCCGAAGCCAGAGGCATACTATCTGTAGAGCTTACAGTCGGGAGCAAAACCTTGCCGACTACTTTCTTCATCGTCGATGTCAAAGGCCAATATAACGTGCTTTTGGGACGCGACTGGATTCATGCCAATTGCTGCATCCCCTCTACCCTACATCAATGCCTAATCCAATGGGTGGATGAGGAGGTCGAGATTATCGAGGTAGACAACTCGGCTTGCATCGCTCTTGCTGAGACAATGGTCGATTGGCAACATGGCAATATGAGGTGCTTGTCGGGTAGGAATTTATCAGACTACGATTACATCAGTATCGGTAGGGATGGGTTTGTACCGATACAGGTGCAGCCGGCTTGTATAGCTTGGCTTAACGACTTATCTCTGTAAGTAATGAATAAAGAAGATAGCATTAAGTGGTTGCAAAAGCGCACTGAGGAATATCGTTCCGGAAAGAACGATATGCATGAAACCATTGAAGATTCCGGTGATATGGAGAAACTCGGACAAGGGTTCTCATCGGCCGACCCGCTTGAAGAAGTCGACATTGGTGACGGAAGCGTTCCTCGACCTACGTTCATTAACGCCAATATGGAAGTCGGTCAGAAGAACAAGGTATGCACATTACTTAAAGAATTTATTGATTGCTTTGCTTGGAATTACACTGAAATGCCCGGGTTGAGTAGAAGTCTAGTCGAGCACAAATTACCTATTAAGTCAAGTTTCAAGCTGCACAAGCAGCCGCCTAGGCGGTTCAACCCTAATCTATATGACCGCATCAAAGAGGAAGTCGATCGGTTGGTGAAAGCCGGGTTTATTTGGCCGTGTAGGTATGCCGAGTGGATCTCTAATATTGTGCCGGTCGAGAAGAAAAACACTGGCAAGATTAGAGTATGCATCGATTTTCAGGATTTGAACAAGGCTACTCCTAAAGATGAATATCCTATGCCAATAGCTGACATGTTAATAAATGATTCTTCGGGGCACAAGGTAATTAGCTTTCTAGACGGCAATGCCGGGTACAATCAAATCTTTATGGCCAAAGAAGACATGTTTAAAACTGCTTTTCGTTGCCCTGGTTTCGTCGGGTTGTTTGAGTGGGTTGTCATGACATTCAGATAAAGAATGCCGGCGCCACATATCAACGCGCCATGAACTTGATTTTTCATGATCTTCTGGGCATTGTGTTGGAAGTCTACATTGATGATGTCATCGTTAAGTCGGATGGATTTGATCATCATTTAGCCGACTTGCGATTAGCCTTCGAAAGAGTGCGTCGGTATGGGTTAAAAATGAATCCACTCAAATGTGCTTTTGGAGTGTCGGCTGGCAAGTTCTTAGGGTTCATAATTCATGAACATGGTATAGAGATTGACCCTAAGAAGATAGAAGCCATCAGGAAGTTAGAAGAACCCACATGCAAAAAGGATGTGCAGAGTCTATTGGGGAAAATAAATTACTTAAGACGATTCATATCTAACCTGGCGGGAAAAATTGAATCGTTTGTCCCCTTACTCTGGCTAAAGCACGAAGCCGAGTTCACTTGGGGGGCAGAGCAGCGAAATGCTTTCAATAACATTAAGAGATACTTGTCGAGCCCCCCGGTGCTTCGAGCACCCAAGTCGGGTGTGCCGTTCAGATTGTATATTGCTGCACAAGACAAGGTGATCGGCGTGGTTTTAACTCAGGAAGTCGACAAGGAGTGCACTATTGCGTATATAAGTCGCCGTCTACTCGACACCGAAAGTCGGTACGTGTTCATTGAGAAGTTATGCTTATCTTTATTCTATGCATGTACCAAGTTTTGGCATTATCTGCTTTCGAGTACTTGCGTGGTGGCTTGCCAAGTCGACGTAGTCAAACAACCGATTCTTAGTGGTAGGATTGGGAAATGGGCTTATGCATTAATAGAGTACGATCTGATATATGAGTCGTTGCGCTCTATGAAAGGTCAAGTCATCATCGACTTCATTGTTGATCATAGGGTAAGAGATGAAGAAGGTATTAGTTATGTTAGTGTATGCCCATGGAAACTTTATTTTGACGGATCGGTTTGTAGAAGCGGGCAAGGTATTGGTAACGTTTTAATTTCACCAAACAATGTTGTTTATGAAGCATCGATCCGACTAGAGTATCCTTGCACTAATAACCAGGCAGAGTATGAAGCACTGTTGTTTGGTCTGCAAAACCTAGTCGATATGGGCGCAAAAGACGTAGACGCTTATGGGGATTCATTGCTAGTAGTTTAGCAAGTTAATGGAGAGTTTCAGTGTTTTGATGGGTTGCTGAATAGTTACTTAGACCGATGTTCAGACATAATCAAGTCCCTAGATACTTTCACTATCAGTCATGTGCCTAGGGAGAATAATTCTAGAGCTAACTGTCTAGCACAGCAAGCATCCGGATATCAAGTCGGCAGGGGAAAATTCTTCGTATCAGAGGAAACGATGCTAGCTGCTATTGGAGGCAAGGCCGACTTGTTTGAAGTCGAGGTTGACTTGTTGGGAGTCGAAGCCGACTTGTTGGGAGTCGAAGCCGACTTGTTGGGAGTCAAAGCTAATGTGGGTAGAAACGGTACTGACTCGGTGGGCACTAGTTCAGTGCAAGAACCACAAGTAGCCGAGTCGGTGGGTAACTTAGAATCTAATGACTAGAGAGTACCTCTAGCTAGTTATCTGAAGGATCCAAGTCAGACAAGGGATAGGAAGATTCGGCGGCAAGCTATAAAATATACCTTGTTGAACGACGAGTTATATCGCCGAACAATAGATGGGGTACTGTTAAAATGTTTGGGTCTCGACCAGCTGAGAGTAGCTATGGGGGAAGTTGTAATAACCACTTTACGATAAATAGGTATTTGCTCTGCGTTCATGCATGCATGGCATTATCAGCACCCACACCTTATTTAAACTTAGTGGTATATCAACTTTAGTTTATAGAATACGTGCATATCTCACCCTCGGTGGGTAATTGTTGCAAACACCAATCAACGTATTTGAAATTATATAATATGTTAATATTTCATCCTCGGAGGAAATTATACAAACACCAATCAATTTATTTGAAGAGTTCAAAATAACAAAGTCGTTAATAAGGGTAGAGGAAGTCATCGAACACTCCGGTGAATCCCTAAAACTAAAACCCTAAAGAAGCTGGAATTAGGGTTTCGACGATAGGGCAATTCCCAGTGGTTGCAAACCTCCCAAACTTCATAAATAGTTCCTAAAGTGGCAACCCTAGCCCATTGCTAAGTTTCAAGATTTTTGAAATAGTTGAAATCTAGTTTCCACTCAAAACCCTAATTCGGACCCTAATACAAATTTGAACCAGACACCCCTCCAAACCAACTCCAATTTGATTCAAACCTTCCCAGTAGCTCCCAAATAATATATTAGAGCCCCTGTAAAAATTTCAAATCATTTGGAGCAAAAATTGTACATAAAATGACGTGGGGAATAATCTGGAATAAAGAAAAAGGAAAAAGAAATAAAACCCTAACCTATTCAGGCCGAGGCCCACTAAGCCTCCCCCGCAGGCCGGCCCGCTAACCCCGCGCGCGCGCCCCCTCTGGCTGACAGCCCGGCCCCGCTGTCAGTCTCTCCCCCTCTCTCTACCGCGCCCCGGGCCCACGTGTCAGGGTCATCCCCTCCACGTCGCCGCCGCCCGCTGGCCGACCTGGGCGGTGTCCGACCGGCGGTCCGAAGCTCGCCTCCCTATTTAAGGGGCCGGTTCCGACAGCCCTTCTCCTCCTCAGCTCCTCCCCGAAAACCCTAGCTCCCCCTTTCCATTTTCTCCCTGAGCCCTAGCTTCTCCCCTAGCTCCGACCACCCAACTCCGGCGAGCAATTGCTCCACCTCCAGTAAGTCCCGAGCCTCCAATCCACCTCCCCGAGCTCCCTCCTCTCTTCTCTGACCTCCCCCTTCTCTGCATTTTCCAGATCCAAGCCTCCAGCGCCGTCGCCCACGTTTTCTTCCCCGAGTCCGGCAACAGCTCCGACGAGTTCTCCTCGACGCTCTGGTTCTTCCCCCTTCCCATTTTCTGGCTCCAGAGAACCTGCTCCTCCCCCTTAACATCTCTGCGTCCTCCTCGGTGCAGATCCAAGCCCGGAGACCCCCGACGCCGTCGACCCGAAGCCTCTCCCTGCCGGTCGCCGTCGCCGACCACCCTTCCGACCTCCTCAGCCCTCCCCGACCACCGAGGCAAGCTCAGGGTGAGCCCCTGATCCTTCTAGACCTTTCCCCGAGTAGATCCGAGCCCCCAGGCACCCTGGAGCTTAGCTCCGGTGAGTCTCCGGTGAGCACCGCCGTCGGAGCTTCGTCTTCGGCCGGTCCCGAGAAGAGAGAGAGAGAGGGTGGGTGCGGGGTGGACGCGTGGAGTGCTCGGGTTGGTTCCCCGACCACCCGAGCCACTGACAGAGGGGTCCCACCGCCTGCTGACGTGGATTAAGGGGTGGAACCCCTGGGTAGCTTCTCGGGTGTACGCTGGAAATGGGGTTTAGTCTAGGTAGGTCTCGGGTAGGTTTAGCATTTAGGGTTTCGTTGGTTTAAGGGCAGATTTTGAATAAAATTTCAAACATGCATAACTTTCAAACCACTCATCCAAATTTGCTAAATTTTATATTTCTGGAAAGCTTATGAAATTCTCTACAATATGGCTGAATCAAAAATTAATTTTGAGCACATGCACACACTGATAGCTAGGGTAGATGTTTTGCTTCCGTCGAGAGTCGATAAACCCTAGAGTTGCGACCCTAGCTCCGATTTCGACGAACCTTATAGTTTTGGAATCCTTGCGAGATTCTCTATGACCTAGAGCCACTGGAAGTCCCTTAGGAGCCCATGCATGGTGTAACCTTGTAGGGTGCTAGTATTAGCCTCTTTCGTCGTCGTACTCGATACTTCGTAATTTGATGTTCGTAGCTCCAAATTAAATGATTCTAATTACGTTAGTCTTATGTTCCTAAAGCCTTTCAGACTAAAAGCAATTGAGTTCATGACACCTCAACTTGAGCAACCCATACCAAACCCTAGCTCGTAATCGGATAACCCTTAAAAGTGCATGTAGGTTAGGGCAACCCTACTATCTCCGTATGTTCAACATGAAAAGCCCTCATCAACGTAAACACAAACATCAGCACCTTGCTAGACATCTAATACTTGCATTAGTCTTCATGCATACATGCTGGTTGTTTACATTATCGCTTATTCTCGATATTCGACTTCCTTGCACTAGAACTCGAAGAAGGAGACCCTGAAGCTCACGACCCGACGCAAGATCAAGAACAGTTCTACGAAGGCAAGCAGAGCTTGTTGCATCTTTTATTTGTTCAGTACTTGTTTTTACTTATATATATGTGATGTGTGGATTGTTACTTAGAATTTGTGGTCGAAATCGGTTAAACTAGCATGACTAGGGTATGCGGTGAATTAGGTCTGGTCATGGTTGAGTTTAAACCGATGAACTAATTACTTAAACATATTGAAGCGAGATGTGAGAGTCGAAGGGAAAGTGTCAGATGGATAAAGTTGGTATCATTGGAGTAGCATGTTGCGACCGGGGGAAGAAGTTGTCGCGATACCAACCCTGAGGTGACTCCATCGTGATTACTCCCCTTGTCACGCGTGGACGTTAGCGACAGCGATGCTGGGGTGTGGATGAGGTAAGACTAAGACCCTTGGGAGGCTAGCTACCTCCAAGGGATAAGGCACTCTTTGCACTCAGGGTGATCGTCTGCCGGTAACGGTCCGAGAGATTAATTTGAGGTGTGGTCGTGATGGTACCCTGTCAATGTGGAGATATTGAGATGAGATTATTGCCCCACATAACTAGGAGCTTATGTGGAAATTGTCCCACGTAACTGGGAGATGGCAAGTGAGCCACTGAGTTTGTATTTTGAGCACATGTGACTAGTGGTTACCATCACGCCCCCCCTGGTTTGAGGTATATAAAAATCTAAGTTGTTGGTGATCTCATGTTATTTCCTCGTGATGTTGGTCAATTACTGGTATCGTCTAGATGTGGTTAATCGTATATGCATCATGCTTAATTATGTTATACTAGTATGCTTAGGACATCTAATCAAGCATGAATAAGACTTGCGAGTACCTTGTACTCACCTAGGACTTTCCTAGATCATTGCAGGTGAGCCAGAGGTCGAAGAGTTCTTTGATGATGTCTAGTGCATGATTTCGTTTCCTTGGTTGGCTATCGGCTCAGGGGTTTCTGTGGATTTTGATCAGCGGTCATCGCACCGCTGTGGGTCTCATTACTGTACTTCCGCTGTCGTTTAACTTCTCCGTACTCGGATATGTTTCCGGTTATGGCCGGCTGGTGTAAACTTAAAGTCCGATGTGGACTCTTAGCTTAATATCGTAATGTAGAGTTTGTGCTGTGATATCCGAGTGGTTACTTACAGTTGTCCATGTACCATGCGTGTATGGGATGAAGTATGTGGATAACTGTGCAGAGGTATTGTTGCGTGCTAGGGTTGTGTTTCGTGATGGCAGAGGTGAGCGAACCACTAGTCATGTGTAGTTTTGGTTGAGTCGATCCAGGGGACTTGTCCCGTACTCGTTAAGTCTCCTACGACCGTCACGCCCCGCGCTGACGGCAGAGCAGAGCTGGATCCTCCCAGAGTCACACATCGTGGCTAGGTTAGGTTGAGGGGATGTGTATCCCGGGCTCTAGTCCTCCTATGACTGTCGCGGAGCACAGGTTTATCACGCGGTCTTACCTCTTCACCGGTATTTGGAATCTACATGTGGTTTGGGAAAGATTGGTCGCTTCCGGCTGGCTCGCACGTGGCGGGTGTCGGATCGTTCCGCCTTGGTGCGTACGGCGCAGGTACCGTGCCACCGGGCTAGCGAGTCCTTCGGTCCTTGGCGACTTTGCGTTTCCCTAATCATATGCGGATTCTGGGTCCGTGACAGAAGTGCATGAGGGGATATGTGGAACACATCAGTCGGCCCCTAAAATGCAATGGTTATTAAAAAGAGCAGGTTTCTATTGGCCGACGATGTTGAAAGATTGTTTTCAATACTATAGAGGATGTGAAGCATGCTAGAAATTCAGAACTGTGCAATTGGCGCCCGCAGCTATGATGAATCCTATTGTAAAGCCGTGGCCATTTAGAGGATGGGGTTTAGATTTTATTGGGCAAATACATCCCGCTTCATCTAGGGGTCATCGCTTCGTCCTAGTGGCCACAGATTATTTTACTAAGTGGACTGAAGCAATTCCTTTGAGAAATATGACCCATAAGGAAGTAATTAGTTTTGTTCTAGAGCACATTATTCATAGGTTCGGCGTTCCTCAAACTCTGATGACTGATCAAGGTGCTTCTTTTATGTCTCACCAATTCAATGAGTTTGCCGAGTTCTTTGGAGTTAAATTGCTGAACTCGTCGTCCTATTATGCCCAAACCAATGGACAGGCCGAGTCTAGCAATAAAACTTTGATTAAGCTTATAAAGAAGAAAATTGAAGAACATCCGAGGAGGCGACATGAAGTACTTTCGGAAGCCCTGTGGGCTCATCGAATATCCAGGCATGGGGCAACCTGAGTGACGCCGTACGAGTTGGTGTATGGACGGGAAGCAGTGCTACCCGTGGAGGTTAACTTGCAAGCTCTCAGAATAGCCAGACAAAATGACTTGTCAGCTGTAGATTACAATAATTTGATGCTGGATAGGATAGATGAAGTCTCAGAAGAAAGGCTAAAAGCCTTGCGGGAGATTGAAAAAGAGAAGTTGAGAGTAGCTAAGGCTTACAACAAAAGGGTGAGGGGGAAATCGTTTCAGATAGGAAACCTAGTATGGAAGACGATTTCACCTGTTGGAACCCGAAGTAGTAAATTCGGCAAATGGTCGCCAAGTTGGGAAGGCCCGTATAGAGTTGTAGAGATTGTCCCTGGGAACTCTTATTTTGTGCAAAATCTACAGGGAGAGGGTTTACCTAAAGCTCTCAACGGAAAATATTTGAAGAAGTATTATCCCAGCATGTGGCAAGAGGCTTGATAGTCCTAAGGCCGATATGACATTTAAGATATCGCCCTGAGCAATACTGTGGTTCATAGTATTTTTGGTAAATACCATTATACCGAAAACAGGGGGGCATGTGTTTATAGCGTAATTTGGCTTTAGGGTTTATTCAGTTGGCCAAATTAATTTTGCCATCGGAGGTTAAAATAATGGACTAACAAGCTGTGGATTTAGTGTTAAACGCTTAATGCAGGCTTGACTATTTCAGCAACGAGTGGCTTATGCCATCAAGTAACGAGCAGTACCTCCGGGCATCAAGCATTGGCGGGTCCAAGTACTCGTAGCCCAAGTACTTGTAGCCCGGGTACCGAACACTGGCGTCCCCGAGCACCAGCGCGCCCGAGTACCGAGTACTCGCGTTCCCGAGTACTGGTGTTCCCGAGTACTGACGACCCCGAGTACTGGTGTTCCCGAGTACCCGAGCCCCCGAGAAGGTCCAAGCCGGACTTCGAGTGGCTGGAGCCGAGTCCTTCTTAGTAGAACCAAGTCACGGTGCTACCGAGTTGACCTACGGATGGGTTGATACGACGAGTCATCTATTTCCAAGACTTATCCAACGCTAGAGACTTCAGCTTGGAGAACAAGAAACCGCAGGTGATCACAGAAGGAAAGTTAATCGTGGATTCGGAAAGATACTCGGTTTATATGGAAAGGAGATCTCGTACACGAGGAGGAGTCCTGATTACGGTGATCAAATTACTTAAAGAAAGGGAAATTACATGAACATTAGAATCAGGATCCGTTAGGAAAGGAAAGTGACATATCTATATTCAGTTAGGATCAGGAGTCCCGATCTCCTACGGAAAGACCAGCCGCCCTATAAATATGTAAAGGGTGATGGCCGATAAAAAAATCTAACAATCGACCCAAATCAATCTATTAATTTACCTTTTACCTTTTCGTTCTAGTTTAGATCTTTATCATTTTGCACTGAAAAACGATCGGTTCTTCTCCACGAAAGCGAGAAGATCTTTGGTGTTTTGCCTGGAAAGCAATCGTCCATCACCACAAAAGTGCAATAGTTACTCTTTGCTGCTTTGCTTGGAAAGTAGTCGTTCGCCGCACACGAAAGTGCGATAGACAAACAGAATTAGCGACTCCACTTACCTAGGTGTTCCGCGGATCCAATTTTCACGCGAATACTATGCATGAAGAGTTGAATCAGTTCGAGAGAAATCAAGTGTGGTCCCTGGTAGAAAGACCCAATGATCATAATGTGATTGGAACAAAATGGGTCTTCAGGAACAAGCAAGATACAAATGGACAAGTGGTAAGGAACAAATCCAGACTTGCGGCTCAAGGGTTTACACAAGTGGAGGGTCTGGACTTTGGAGAAACCTTTGCTCCAGTTGCAGGACTTGAAGCCATCAGGTTCCTCCTTGCTTATACTGTTCATCATAACATCAAGCTTTATCAGATGGATGTGAAGTCTGCTTTCCTGAATGGTAAACTCTCTGAACTTGTTTATGTTGAACAGCCACTTGGTTTTGAAGATGATAATAAACCACACCATATCTATAAACTACACAAAGTACTCTGTGGTTTAAAACAAGCACCTAGAGCATGGTATGACACATTGAAAGAATTTCTGATCAAGAATGGATTTAAAATGGGCTTAGTAGACACAACTCTATTCACTAAGAAAAATGGAAAGGATTTATTTGTGTGCCAAATATATGTCGATGACATAATATTTGGCAGTACTAACCGCTCCATGAGTGATGAGTTTAGCCAGATGATAACCAAAAGGTTTGAGATGTCTTTGGATGGAGAACTCAAGTACTTCCTAGGACTTCAGATCAAACAACTCAAGGAAGGTACATTCGTTTCATGAGAAAAGTTCACCAAAGACATCATCACCAAGTTTGGCATGAAGGATGCAAAGTCTATTCATACTCCCATGCAAATAAATGGTCATCTGAACCTAAACATCGAAGGTAAGTCTGCTGATCAGAAAGAGTTTAGATCCATGATAGGATCCCTGCTTTACTTATGTGCATCTAGGCCAGACATTATGTTGAGTGTATGCATGTGTGCTAGATTTCAAGCTAGTCCTAAAGACTGTCACAGAGTTGCAGTAAGAAGGATACTGAGATACTTGATTCAAACCTCAGTCTTTGGTTTATGGTATCCTAAAGGTGTAAATTTTGAGCTAGTTGGCTATTCTGATAGTGACTATGCAGGGTGTAAGGTTGACCGAAAAAGCACCTCTGGTACTTGTCAATTTCTAGGACATTCCTTAGTGTCCTGGTCATCCAAGAAATAAAACTCAGTAGCCCTTTCCACTGCAGAAGCTGAGTATATAGCTGCTGGTAGTTGTTGTGCTCAGTTATTATGGATGAGGCAGACCTTGAAAGATTTCAACGTATCTTTTAATCAAGTACCCCTCTTCTGTGATAATGAAAGTGCAATCAAGTTAGCCAACAACCCAGTACACCACCAAAGATCCAAACACATTGAAGTGAGGCACCACTTCCTGAGAGATCATGTTGAGAAGGGAGATATACAGCTGTGCCATGTAAGGACTGAAAAACAATTAGCTGATAGTTTCACCAAGCCCTTAGATGAGACTAGGTTCTATGCTCTGAGGAGTGAATTGAATATCATTGATGTCTCTAATCTTCAATAAAAAGGATTGGCTTGGTGTCTAGCTCATATGTTCTGCCATTTATATGCCTTACATGCTCATCTGTGTTGATCACCTGTGTCACAGGTGTATGTGTTTTATGCATAGAGTAGAGATTTTTTTTCAGCTGTGTGTGCACATTATGGTGTACCTATTTTCAAAATCGACTCATGTCATTTTTAGTTTTGCTTGATTGATTTTCTGGCAAACTGACATTGGGAAGATTGCATAAGGATCTCCTGATAGTGCCTATATGCTTGCTCTCTTATCAAATTGTCACGGACCCGGAATTGCATATGATTAGGGGAACGCGAAGTCGCCAAGGACCGAAGGACTCGTCAGCCCGGTGGCATGGTACCTGCGCCGTACGCACCAAGGCGGAACGATCCGACACCCGCCACGTGCGAGCCGGCCGGAAGCGACCAATCTTCCCAGAACCACATACGATTCCATGACCCGGTGAAGGTTCAGAGTCGTTCCCGAATCCTACCACGACAAACAAGGTCGGAGGAGCCCGGCAGTTCTACCCACACCCTAACCTAGCTCGGAGGCTAGTGGGTCGCTCGAAAGCCCGGTAGAACACGCCCACACCCTGCCTGGCCGGCACAGCATCTCAGCCAGCGGGTCACTCAACCAACACCTACTCGACTTAGTAGAAAAAAGGTACGGCTTCGACTCTTCACGGCATACCCATACACTTCATATCATTCACACATTGTGCAGGGGCAGCCTGATCTAACAACTCGGATATCATCACAAAGCTCTACAATACGATATTACTAATAACAGTCCACGATGGGACAACATATTACATCAGTCGGTCATATCCGAAAACATATGCGAGTACGGAGTAATTAAGCGACAGCGGAAGAACAGAAAATGAGTCCCACAGCGGCATAGTGACCGCTGAACAAAAACCACATCCTATCCCAAGAGTCGAACACTGCCGAAGAAACACAAGTTCAGGCATCATCGAAATAATCTTCGACCACCGGCTCACCTGCAAGCTCTAGGAATAACCTAGGTGAGTACAAACGTACTCGCAAAACTTATTCGTGCTTGATTAAATGTCCTACGCATACTAATATAGCAACAATTAAACATGGATGCTTCTCAGAGTAACAATATACAAAATTAAGAACATAACATTGACAAGGTGAAGTAAAGACAAGCTAAGTAACAGTTTAATTCAGGGTACAACATATTGTAAACAAGCCATCACAGGATCAAACCAACAATTCCAAATCCATTGAGGCAGCCCATGAATCCAATCCAAGACAAACCATTAAACATCATCCAGTTCAATTAGGGCAGCCCCTAAGTTTAATCCAAAAGAATCCAATTGACATATATCCAAATCAATTAGGACATCCCCTCGGTCAAATCCAAATCAATCCAGTATCCACACAATTTCATTTAATCTCTCGGACCGCTACCGACAACTCAACCACTGCAGGCATAGTGAGTGCATAACAGTTTGGAGGTAGCGAGCCTCCAAAGTGCATGGAGGCTTACCCCAGCTATCCTCAGCGTTGGTTCTCGCTAACGTTCCCACGTGATAAGGGATGGTGACACGCTGAAGATAGGGTTGATGTGGCGACAAAACTCTACATACTCCTGGGTTGCCGTCATGCTTCAATTAACACCAACCGTACCCATTGTGCACGCCCTCGGCTCTCCCAACTCACTTAACAATTTAGTTGAAGAGCTATAAGATGTTCTCGACGTAAGACACATCCTACACATGCTAGTGTACGCAACCTTGTGACGATTCACCGATAAACATTCATACACATAGCATATATAAAGAGGGCATACACAAGAGTACGGAAAGTAAAGATGCAACAAGCTCTGCTTGCCTTGATCTGGTTGTTCCTGGTCTTGCGTGGGGTCGTAAGCCGGGTGGTCGCCTTCTTCGTGTTCTGTCGTAATTAATACGAACACCGGAAAAGAAACGATGAAAGAAAATATTAAGATTCGGCATGTATGCATGAATAGAGGTGATGCATATGCATGACTAAACAAGACGATCTAAGGATATTAGGGTTTTGGCGTGATGACGAGGTATTAGGTGAGATATGTAAGGACTAGGTTACGGCCCTAACGTTGTACGTGGACATGCGACATGATGAAACAATAGAAAGGAACTTCCTAAAGTGTTTTTGGGGGTGTCATGACTTTACTACAGCAAGTGTGGCTTCCACGAATCCGATAGATGTGAAATCGTAACCCTAACCTTATCCATGTCAAGTTTTATCAGTCGTTGGGTTTTATTAAATGTCAAGCTAGGGTGTGGATATTCTGCTTACCCGGGATGGTTACGACCTGCAATATTTACCATATGGGCGTGCACTGGAATACGAGGCTAACTTAGAGGGAAATGTTTAGTTCGGGGCTATAATCATCGAGTTAGGGTTTAACGGCATACGACGAGGAAAAAGGACTAACACTTGCACTCTACGAGGTCAGGGTATGCATGTGTCCTTACTGGAATTCCAGTTGTTCCCTGACGTAGGAAATCTCGTGAGGTTTCCAAAAAGTACAACTCGTCGCAATCGGAGTTACGGATGCGAATCTAGGGTTTACGGACTCTCGAAAGTAGCAAAGCTTCCACCCTAAACATCACCCTGTGCATGTACTCAAAATCAATTTTTGATTCAGCTAAAGTGTAGAGCTCTTCACAAGCTTTCCAAATATATAAAATTTTCAAATTTGGACTCCTGGTTCAAAAGTTATGGCCATTTGAAATTTGGTGCAAAATCTGCCCTAAAAATCAAAACCCTAAACACTACACACACCCGAGGGCTACCCAATCCAGATCTGCAAACCCTACGCGTACCCGAACCACCCTACCCCATTTCTTCACCCCTTTAACTCACCCCTACTGACATGCGGGCCAACCCGAGGACCCGTGGCCCAATGGGAAATGGCCACGCGACCTCACCTCACCCTCTCCCCTTTCCCTCTCTCATCTCACCGCTGGACCTGGCCGGGGTTGAGGCCGACGGCGGCGCACTCGCCGGAGAGGAGGCCGAAGGGGGTTAGGGGTGGCGGCGACCTCGGGAACTCGGTGGGGAGAAGCGGCGGCTCACCCTAAGACGAATGCGACGGCGCGGGGAGACTGTGGGGAACCGGAGGGACGGTGGCGATGCAGACAGAGGCGGCGGCGACCGGTGGCTCGTCGGGGAGGCTGTCCGCGCTCAGTCTTGAGGAAAGCAAGGAAGGGGGAGGTTAGGGAGGAGGTAACGGAGCTCGGGGAAGAAGGATCGGGGCCGGAGGACCTCGGGATCGACGGGGATTCTTCGTCGGAGTAGAAGCCAGAGCTCGAGAAGACGGTGGCGTGGGGAGCTCTCCGGTTGCGGACCTGAAGAAATGGAGAAGAAAGGGGTTAGGGGGGAAGGCGGGGGAGCTCAAGGAAGAGAAAAGGGAGGCGGCGGGGAACCGAGGCTGCCTCGGGAGCTCGTCGGAGAAAGGCGCCGGAGCTCGGGAAGAAAAGCGGCGGCGCTAGGGTTTTTTCGGGTGAAGGAAGGGGAAGAGGAGAGGAAGGAGGCTGTCGGAAGGGGGTTATAAAGGGCGGCGGCGGCTTCGGACCGGAGGCGTCGGGAGCGGGGCACCGCCCCCGCCGGCGTACCGGCGCCGGGGACGTGGCGGATGGGGCCTGACAGGCGGGCCCCGAGGCGCGGATGCGGGAGCGGGCGGAGGCGTCGAGCGCTCGGAGGCGCTTCCGCGTGGAGAAAGCGGAAAATGGCAAGAGAGAAGGCGGGTTTTGGCTGCGGGGGCTGTCGGGCTGAGTTAACGGGCCGAGGGAGATGGGCCGCTGACGGGGTTTGCGGCCCAGGGTAGATTAGGGTTTTAGTTTTTCTTTTTCTTTTTATTTATTCCTGATTCTTTCCCCACGTCATTTTATGTTCAAATTTTTCTCCAAATATCCTGAAATTTTTACAGGGGGTTCCAAATATTATTGTTGAGCTACTGTGAGAATTTGAACCAATTTGGACAAGATTTGACCCAGTCTCTAGTTCAAATTCGAATTAGGGCTCAATTTAGGGTTTACACCTCAATTAGGACCTAGGCATATCCAAAACTTCTGAGATTTTACCTGGGACTAGGGTTTGTACTGTTGGAACTATTTGTGAAGTTTGGGGAGTTTGCCTCCACTAGAAATTGCTCTATCGTCGAAACCCTAATTCTGGTACTTGCAGAGTTTTGGAGTTAGGGACGGGGATTCACCGAAGTGTTCGATGACTTCCTCCACCCTTATCAATGACATTGCCAATTCAACTACTTCGAATAAGTTGATTGGTGTTTGTATAAATGTCCACCGAGGATGAGATATTAACATATTCTATAAAGTACAATTATATCCTTTTCGGGTTTAAACGAGATGGTGCGGGGATGATGACATGTATGCATGCATGCAAGTCAAATACCTACTTTGTTACAATTGGGTATTACACAAATTCTCTCTGTCTTGGTGTTCTATGAATGAAATACCTGTCACCTGAGCTATCCATCTGTGTCTCAGGTGAATGCTTTTGATTTCCTGTGAGAACCCTAATTCTAGCGTTAGTCAAGAGAGGCGTGAGGTGGAAGTACGATCAACTCGCGTTGTTGAGTTGATCCGAACCTATCGGTCTATGTCGAGAGTTAGGTCAAGAGGGGGAGGAAATTGTTGTGCACTCGCATCGCATTCATTTTACTCATGGCATTTAGAATTCATATAAGATAGAATGCAAATGAAATTTAAACAGAAACTTTATTAATCAATAGAACAATACGAATGTCATGATACAACATTATTACAAATGAATGAAGAAAAAGAATAAAAATTACATGATGATATTCTACCTATACAAATATCTAAACCCTAAGTCTTGGATCTTCGGGTCTTCGAGTCCTGAGCCGTCGAGGAACACCGAGAGCCGAAGGGGGAAGCCCTTCGGGAATGTTGGCGATCATCCAGGGTCATCGAGTATGGGCACTCAAGACCGTTGGGAATCATGCCGTTGCTGTAGGAGGCAAGAGTTTTAAAATAAAGATGTTGAAAATGATTTTTAAAATAGGTTTGGCCTTATCGGCACAGTTCCGCCGACATCCGCAGGGTTAGCTGCGGGGGCAAAATAGTGCCGATGACCTAAAATAATTTTTAGTTTTCAAAAATAGTTTTGTAAAACATTTTGTTTTTCAAAATGTCCGAGGGCCACTTTGGCTAAGACCCTTATCGGACGAATCTATTATATTTTATATTAGGGATAAAAGAGATGAGAAGAATAGTAAAATATATTTTATTTTTCCTACACTAAATTGCCTCCGTGATCTTTGTTTGAAAAGAAATCATTTTTTTACAAAACCAAATAAATGGATAAGGCAGCCACCCATATTTATCCTTTTAGCCCACGTAAATTGACCAAGGTCAAAACCCTTGGAATATGAGGCAACAGTCCATCAAGTAAAATAAGGCAGAGCCATCGAGTGGGAATTTAGCAGCCACATATAAATTTAACCAAGGCAATAGGAGTGGATGAGGCACCAAGCACGGTAATGATTATCCATCAGCCAAGAAAAAGGAGCTAAGGCTCAATTCCTTGCTAGGTAAGGCAACTGGAGATGAGAGCATCTCTTTGGAAAACCCAGCATTGCAAATTTCAGCAAACCAAGCATGAGGTGGCCGTACCCAGGTACTGGAGGTGCTAATAGAGACCACCAGTGAGAGCAAAGAGAGAGCAAGAGCAGTAACCATTACCAAGCAAGCTTAGAACATCAAGGGAATAAGCCCCAGGAGACTAAGGACCTCAAGAATAAGGAAGCATCAGGAGCATCAAGGTGAGAAGTTCCCCACGGCTAGGAGGAGGAGAAGCCATCAAGGCCTGAGGAGGAGGAGTATAGGAGAGAAGGAAAAATATCAACAAGCTCACCTGAACCATACCCAAAATCAGGTTGGGAATCTCAGAAATCACATAAAAACCTTGTATGTGCATCCTTAGTGAATTAGCATGTTAATAAGGACCTCAGAACTCAAATATCATCATAGAAATCTTGTAGGAGAGTTAAATAGCATTGTTCTTATAACTATTGGCTACAGGATTCTCAAACAAGAAATCTCAGAATAGGTTCATCATCGGGTTTCAATAGGCAACATGGGTAGTGATCTGTTCTTATCAGTTTTCAGGAATAACCTGTAATACCCACCTTACGATAAATAGGTATTTGCTCTGCATTCATGCATACATGGCATTATCATCAACCACACCTTATTTAAACTTAGTTGTATATCAACTTTACTTTATAGAATATGTTAATATCTCATCCTCGGTGGATATTTATACAAACACCAATCAACGTATTTGAAATTATATAATATGTTAATATCTCATCCTCGGTGGATATTTATACAAACACCAATCAATTTATTTGAAGTATTCAAATAACAATGTCAAAACACCAATCAACTTATTCGAAGAACTCAAAATAACAAAGTCATTAATAAGGGTGGTAGACGTCATCGAACACTTCGGTGAATCCCTGTCCCTAACCCTAGAACCCTGAAGGAGCTGGAATTAGGGTTTCGACGATAGAACAATTTTATTGGATGCAAACCTCTCCAAACTTCACAAATAGCTTCAAAATGGGAAACCCTAACCTCTGGCCAAATTCCAAAAATTTTGGAGAAAGTTAAACCCTAGCCGCTATCCAAATTCGAAATAAGTCCCAATTCAAACTTGTACACAAACATAGTTCAAATCTTATCCAAATCAGTTCAAACTCCTCCAGAATGTCTCAGATAATATCTTAAGGCTCCTGTAAAAATTTCATGAATTTTGGGAATTGTTTGACGCATAAAATGATGAAGGGGGTGGTTCCGTAAAATAGAAAATCAAAAAAAATAAAAAGAAAAACCCTAATCTACTCGGGCTGGCGGCCTACTCGGCCGGCCCAGTCGGCCGGCCCACTCCTCTCAGCGCGCGCGCCCGCACCCCCTCTCCCGCTGACGTGCGGACCCCCACACGTCAGCCCTCCCCTTCTCTCCTGCCCCGCGCCAGGAACCGCCCGCCACGTCTCCGACGCCGGCTGGTCGGTGTGGGCGGCGGATCTGCCCCTGTCCGAGCGCGCCGCCCCTTAAAAGCCTCCTCCCGACAGCCCCTCTTTCTCCCTTCCTCGCATTCCTCGCTCCACCGAAAACCCTAGCGCCGATTCCTTCCTCCCCGAGCTTCTTCCCGAGCTCCGGTGTCTTCTCCGGTGAGGAATCGCCACTGTCTGGCTGCTCCTCGAGCTCGGCTACCTCCCTCCAGAGCTTCCCCATCCTTCTACTCACCCATTCCCGCTTCTTGTTGCTCAGATCCGTGCCCGGGAGGTCTTGTCGTCGCCGCTTCAACCGCCGCCGTCGTCTCCAACTCCGGCGAGCTTCCACAGCTTCTCCAGAGGTCCCCGAGCTCCATCTCTTTGCCCCTGAGCTCCCTCTTCTCTCCCCTCACTTTCTCCGCCTCTGTTTTTCGCAGATCCGTGCCTGGAGCACCTCCGGCGCCGTCGACCCGAAGCCACCACCGCCGGTCCTCGTCGTCCGCCATCCTCCGACCTCCCTCAGTCCTTCCCGAGCACCAAATCAGATCCGGGGTGAGCTCCTCGACCTTCTGCCACCTTCCCCGAGCTCGACCGGGTCCTGGAGCCATCTCCGGTGATGCTCCGATGAGCCCTCCGCCGCCTGAGCCCTTCCTCCGGCCGGTCCCGAGTGAGGCAGAGAGAGAGAGAGAGGGTAGAGTGAGGAAGGGGACGCGTGTCTAGCTGGGGTGAGCTGATGAACCCGCCCCCACTGACATGAATGGCCCACGGGTCAGTAGGTATGGTTATGAGGGTTAGGTTTGGGGTGTGTTCTCGGGTGGCTTTAGCTGAGGCATGTGCGCAGCAGAGAGAGGATGGGGTAGTCTCGGGTAGATCTAGCATTTAGGTTTAGGGCTGTTAGGGTTAGATTTTGTTCCAAATTTCAAATGCTCATATCTTTTGAACCATGAATCCAAATTGGGAAAATTTTATATGGTCGGAAAGCTGGTGAAATTCTCTACAACTTGGACGCATCAAAAGTTCATTTTGATTACATTCACGGTAGGTTATATAGGGTTTAATCTTTTGTTCCGTCGAGTTTCAAAATGCGATAACTTGCGATCCATAACTCGGATTTTAACAAACTTTATACCATTGAAAAGCTTAGGAAGTTTCCTACATCTTGGCTGAAACAAAGATTAATTTTTGGTACATGCACAGCCCCATATTTAGAATGGTTGTTTTGCCTTGTCGCAACCCGATAAAACCCTAGCTCTGCGAGAGGGCACCGATTCGCACGATTCCAAGTACCCCAAACTCCCAATGAATAACTTAACCTAATATTGACCTATTACACACCTTTGCAAGGTTTCACCACTATAGTCGCAACCCTAACCCCTCGGAGCATTTTAAATCGCATGCATGCATTCTAGATATCACATGGCTCCGATGACCTAATATGAACCCATGTAGATCATTCCGACTCTTCGACACCACAACATATCTAGTCTCATGTAGCCCATCATTCATACATGCATACATGCTGAACTCATTAGCTTTTATCATTTTCTTTCCGGTTCTCCGTATTCGTTATAAAAGAACTTGAAGAGGAGGACCACCCGGCTTACGACCCCTCGCAAGAACAGGAATAACCCGAATCAGGCAAGCAGAGCTTGTTGCATTTTTATTACTGTCGTCGTATGTGTATTTGCTTGTACTTAATTGTGAGTTGTAAATTATGTATCATGATTAGCGTTCGTACGACTAGCATGCTAGGGTTTACGATATGCTTTCGTCAGTGGTGTTGGATTTGGATTGTGACATGATCTGGTCCGTTATGGTTATAAATCGACCTCGTACCCTAACAACTTAAACTAATAAGGTGAGTTGTGAGTGCCGAGGGCGTGCACAAAGGGTACGGTTGATGTTAATAGCAGTCGAGACGGCGACCCAGGGATGTGTGAAGTTTTTGTCGCCACATCAACCATACGCCAGAGTGTCATTTTCCCTGTAACACGTGAACGTTAAGCGGAGATCTTCCCTGCGGCATAGTTGGGGTAAGCCTCCCTGCTTTTGGGGGCTCGCTACCCCCAAATGATTATGCACCCAATATGTTCGCAGGTGGTCGTATCTTCCGGTAACGCTTCGAGAGATTAAATGACAAATGTGTTTCCCATGGATCAATGGGATTTGAGAAATTTGAGTTATCTTGATGGCTGAAAATTGGGTAATTGGAATTGGCTTTGAATTGGATTCCCCTGTTGGGTTGTGATCGGAAGTTGAGTGCAATTATGAACTGGACATTGTATTGGATTGTGATCAGGATGGGGAGTCGATTATGAACTGGATAATGGATTTGGTTGCTATACTTATATTTTTCATCTTTTCATGTCCGATATGTACTCCCCTGTATATTGTTACTCTGAGAAGCATCATGTTTACTTGCTGCTAGACTAGCATGTGTAGGACATTTAATCAAGCACGATTAAGCCTTGCGAGTACTTTCGTACTCACCTAGGATATTCCTAGAGCTTGCAGGTGAGCCGGTGGTCGAAGATTACTTTGACGATGCTTAAACTTGGGTTTCCTCGGTAGTGTTCGATCTGTGGGATAGATGTGGCTTTTGGTCAGCGGTCACGGTGCCGCTGTGGGTCTCACTCTTTAACTTTCGCTGTTGTTAACCTTCTCCGTACTCGGATATGTTTTCGGATATAACCGACTGATGTAATATGTTGTCCCATCGTGGACTGTTATTAGTAATGTCGTATTGTAGAGCTTTGTGATGATATCCGAGTTGTTAAACCAGGCTGCCCCTGCACAATGTGTGAATGTTATGAAGTGTACGGGTATGCCGTGAAGAGTCGAAGCCGTACCTTGTTCTACTAAGTCGAGCAAGCGTTGGTTGAGTGACCCGCTGGCTGAGATGCTGTGCCGGCCAGGCAGGGTGTGGGGCGTGTTCTACCGGGCTTTCGAGCGACCCACTAGCCTCCGAGCTAGGTTAGGGTGTGGGTAGAACTGCTGGGCTCCTCCGACCTTGTTTGTCGTGGTAGGATTCGGGAACGACTCTGAACCTTCACCGGGTCATGGAATCGTATGTGGTTCTGAGAAGATTGGTCGCTTCCGGCCGGCCCGCACGTGGCGGGTGTCGGATCTTTCCGCTTTGGTGCGTACGGCGCAGGTACCGTGCCACCGGGTGGACGAGTCCTTCGGTCCTTGGCGACTTCGCGTTCCCTGAATCATATGCAATTCCGGGTCCGTGACATAACCTCTCAAGAATAGCATCTGTTCTCAGTCTAATAACTGATAGATATATATTGTGCAGAAAACAAAAGCTAGAGAATCAAGTGGAGTCTCTGTTCTTCAAAAGTAAACTGATGCATACATATATATAGGGAAAGCAGAAATAAGCTAAGATCAAGTATGGTATCTGTTCTCCAACTAAATAAACTGATATGCATATCCATGGGGAGAACAAACGAGAGCTAAACACGAGTGTAGCAGCCTGTCCTTACAGTTTAAATAATCTGAATTGGGTAAAGGATAGCACATAAGAATCAGAGATAACCGCTGTATCATCAGTTTTACCATATATAGCATGCTAAACAGTTCAATCACAAAGACATCCTCTTTGGTTAGCAAAATCAAGCGTAGGTCTGTTCTGATCAGTATAAAAATCATCAAACTATAGATCATGCAGTACCTATTCTTAACAGTTGAAACAACAATCATGCATACATATATTTCCACCACCCAAACGAAACCAAAGGATCAAGTACAGTGTTTGTTCTTATCAATTGCAAACCAGAAATATTTCAGATAATCATCGTCAGTAGCTAGCAAAGATTAAGTCCAGCATCTGTTCTTATCATTTCGGCCAATCAAATGTTCTAATGCCAAATCTCAACATGCTTAGAAAAAAAGGGCTAAGGAGTAATGTCTGTTCTTATCACGAATTGGGTATAATCGAGCTAGCAAATGAAGAACCCTAGAACAGGAGAGTTTGGGGAAATTTTGGCTATGAGCCTGGAGCGAATTGAGGAAGAATTAGAGGAGAGAGTAGATAAGGAGGCTTATCAGAGAGGAGAGGCTAGCGGCAAGGGGAGCCACGGCACGCCACCAGCGGGAAGCGGGCCGGCGGAGCTCCGGTGAGGGAGCTACGACGCCTACCGCAGCCAACCCGGGCGGCGGCCGAGGCGAGGCGGCGATGGGGCGACTCGAGCATGACGAAGCAACGCCGACGAGGAGTAGCCGAGTGGAGCGGCACCCAAGGGAGCGACACCGGCGGCGGCGCCATTGGTGGCGTGGGGAACCTGGCGGCGGCACAGTTACCCGAGGGCGGCGGCGCGAAAAGCCCGAGCCCTAGGCTCGCGGCGATGCCGGCGGGACCAGAGGCGATGAGCGCAGGCGACGGTGGCGCAACCTAGAGGAACAGAGGGGATGAAGGAGGCGCACGGGTGAGGAGAAAAGAGATGAAAGAGGAAATTAGGGATTTGAGGGGAGATAGAAGAAAGCCGGCCGGGTGCAGGTATGACCAAGAAAGGAAAAAAAAAGAAGAAGAAGAAGAAGAAGAGAAAGGAAAAGAAAGAAGGAAGAAGGGGATAAAAATAAAAGAAAAATGGAATAAGAATTGAGAAAAGGATTAAGAAGGAAATCTATATATATATATGTATATGGATACATAAATTTTTATACTTAGAGTATGGAAGGAATAAGAAATAGATAAAAAGGGGGTTAGGAAATACATACATGCATATATACCTAAATTGGTGAATTATTCTAAATGGAGTGAAATGTGTTATTCTCTAGAAAGAAGCTAAACTCTAAAAGTAATTTCCAAAGATCTTAGTTAATTCCCTCACAAAAATTCAATGGGTCGAAGTAGAAATGTTGATTTGTGAGTAAAGTAATCCAAGATTTAAATCGAGTGAGGTGGTCATGTAAGGGATTAAAATAAGGTCAAATATTTGATGTTCAAATCAAATTTCTAGAAAATTCCCAAATTCTTTGAGAAATATCCAAGAGATCTACAATTGAATTCATTTAAGGAAATTAAGTGCACCATTTTCACATATATATGCATAATGCCATGTCATTTGCATTCATATTTGAAATCTTCTGGATTAGTCCTTATCGGACTATATTGCTTTTTCTTCAGAAGCCGGAGTTCAGCAAGCAAAACCGTCGAACTCCACTACCTATCCGTTACCAGGCAAGTCCAGTTTCTTCTTCATGTCTGTTGAGAATGATTTACAAAACTTCCCTCTTGTCTATAACATGCACAAAAACCTATTTTCTAAAGATCAAGCAATTGTTGTTTTATTTGGATCGCCGGTTTTTGGGCATGATCTTGGTGGGTGGTGAAATCCTGGAAAGGGTGCTGGAGGCACATTGGAAGTTGGATTTCATCACACGGGAATGTTTCATATAAGGTTAATGCAACCAATGATCGATTGTGCTTAAGGGCCGTAGTGATCGCGCATACCACATACCCTGTATGGGCGGGGCTGAGCTAAAGTACCCTTTACCCTAGGTCTATACTCCCCCGGGAAAGGAAGACCTCAATAGTTGTATCCGGAGTATCAGCTATTGGGAGGTGGCGCTAGCCGTTGGCTATCCACAAGCATTGTATCCTAAGTATCAACGCGAGACTGGTAGTCCTTGCCCATAGTGCAGGACTGTGACGCGGGGTATAACCGAGCGAGCGGCGAAACGGCTCTGTGATTTGACGGTCTGGTTGTGCATGTGACGACATGAACTCCATGACTATTGATCGTTTGTGGGTATAGTTGTGCACCTCTGCAGAGTGTATTGAATCGTGGCATTGTCACTCCGTGTTCCCGGTTGGAACTGCGAACCCGGCAAGAAAGGGATTCATCGGGAATCCTAGCAGCTTGTGAGACATGAGATCATTAGACTCTTAAATTAAAACTTGACTCTCTTACCTTTCGAAACTGCATTGCTTTTGGAGAACGTTGCCATTCTCAGTAGATAGTGCATCAAACACCTCTTTGCTATTCCTGGACTTGTTGAGTACCTTTTGTACTCATCCCTCTATCTAATTCCTTTGAGTAGACTGTGAGCCGACGACGGAGGAGGAGGTGGTCTACGTCGAGGTCGACGAAGAAGTTTCCGAGGAGCAGGCGACGACGAAGGAGGACGAAGGCGTCGACTACTACGTCGAGTTCCGTGACGAAGACAACGCCGAGTAGAGTAGTAGGTCGTAAGAGTGGTTAGGTGTAGTTAAGACTTTTGCTGTAACCAAACAATAACGGTTTTAAATTCCTCATACTTTTGGGAATGTGTTGTAAGACTTATGTTGTATTTCGAGTTTGTAAATTATGTTTGCAAACAATTGTATCATATGGACCGCTGCAATGCTCCTGTTGCGCCACTCTGTCACATTTCCGTAGGCCTTAGGGTATTTTGTCTACTCACCTGTGTCACAGGTTCCTCTGTCAGCTGTGACACAGCCACCTTATACCCCTTCGGCCTATATAAGGGTCCGATACGCTTTCCATAGAACCCACGTTCTACGTTAAAACCCCAAACTTCCGCCGTGTGCCAAAACTCCAAATTCTCGACGAAATCGATGTTTTCGCCCCTTGAAATCTTTTGAAGTATCGGAGAAAGCTTTCTGAACAGCTCCAGCATCAATTCATCCACGCATTATCAATCTTTGCTCAAAGTAAGATTCCGCCAGCCCTACTTTGCGCCTGTTCTTGCTTAGGGCTTATGTTTTTGCTCTAAAGCCTAATCCATTAGCGCATTGTTAGTTGTTAGGGTTGGTTTAGCTCCTGATAATCTTTCAGAACCTATATTGCTCGAAATTAACCACCGAAAACTAGTAAATTTCTAGATTTCTAAAATCTATCATCCGCCTCCGCACGTAGCTGTGTCACCGCTAGGGTCTCACCTGTCACACAGCAAGTCTATTCAAAAGGCTGAGACCTCGGTTTGTTATCAAGTCCCCACCTGTGTCTCCTCATTTTCACACAGGTGTCTCACACAGCTACTATCTTTTGCATCTCAGGAACACCTCTTACCTTTATTCTATCTTATCTATCTGGTTTCTACAGATGTCTTCAGGATCTGAGAAAGCTGACAGTGGGATACAGTGGTCTGACCCAGAAGCATCTAGCTTTGAGATTACAATTTCAGATTCAGATCAGGAAAGAGAGAGGCTGAGATAGAAAGTAGAGGTTGCTGAGAGAAGAAAGGCAAGCCAAAGGGCTTACAGGTAGAGGAAAGCAGTTGCAAAGAAATCAGCTTCTCAAGCTGGTAAATCCAGTTCAGCTCAACGTGCTCCACCCAAGAGGACAAGATCCTCAGCTGCTGTTGAGCACACATCCTTGGGGAAGGAAGCAGCTAAGAAGCAGAAGCAACCAGCTAAAAGAGGTTCAAAGCCACCAGTTTCTCAAGCAACCCTTTCAGATTCAGATATTGGGTATGACATTCCAATAGGGCTCAGGGCCACTCTAAGGATGAAAAAGGCTGAAGAACACTGAGAAGCTATCAAAGCTCAAAAGATTGGCAAACAGCTAGATGCAAAAGAACAAGCTGAAAAAGAAACTTCAGCTGGTCCATTGACCATCTTTTCTTCAGAAGAATTGGCCAAGCACGATGCCTTAGCCCTAGAGAGGCTAGAAATTTATGAAGAAGCAAGAAAGAGCCAAGCAAAGCTTAAAGAATTTCTCAAACAAAAGGAAATGAGAGCAGCTGAATTGAAGAAACTGAAAGCTGCTCGAGGCAAAAGCAAAGAGAGCTTTCAGAGGTATAAAACTCTCATTGTAGTGCAAGCTTCCGAAGAAGAATGTGGCAAGGCTCTAGCCCGAACTGCCGCTCTTGCTGGTATAAGAAAGCAAAAAGCCTTGTCGGAGGCTGATAAGTTCAGACAAGAGAAAGCAGCAAGACTCTCTAAAGCTTCTCAGCCTATTGGCATCGTAGTCAGAGAACCTAAAGCCTCAGTGGAAGAACAGACTGAAGCTCATGTCGAGTAGCCTGCAGAAACCTTCCGGATTCCTGAAGCAAGTCCTCCTGCTTCTGCACCTACTCAAGCTCCCAAAAGGAAAAGATAAGAAACTGTTGTGATCAGTGATGAACCTCAAGCCAAGCGGCAACCAGATGCAGATGTTGAAGTTATTTCAGAGACGACTCGGAGCTCCAAGCCATCCTTAAAAGTTCAATTTGAACAACAGACATCTGCCATTCAAGAATTGAAGAAGGAGATGCCACCACCGGTGTCACCGGTGGCTAGCCCAGCTAAGTCAAGTCTGCAGACATACCAGAGGAAAAGCAGAAAATCTCAAAGTTCTACAAGTGTAAAATCCATTTCTTCCCTAGATGTCCAGAAACAGATGTCTCCATCCCAATTTCTAGTGTCTGAGGCCGAAGAACAGACAACCAAAGAGGCCCATGTGCTCCCATCACCAAAGGCTGGATCTGTGACGCCTTTGGAAGCTGCCAAACCAACAAGTCCACAGCTGTCTCAACCAGCTGTGTCACAGGCAGAAGAAGCTTAGGCCCAAGAGCCTCACCTGTCTCAATCACCTGTGCCACCGCCAGCTGACCCAGCCCCTTCAGCTCAAGCACATGTTTCATCACCTGTGGCACAGGCAAGTAAGTCAGCTGAGCAAGAAGAAAGCTCTGAGAGCTCATCAGATGATGGCAGAGGTGTGTCTGTTACCCCTCCAAGGCCGAGAGGAGCTAGAGCTGATTCAGATGAAGATTACCAAGCTGAGAGATCATCCCTAAGTCTAGAATCAGCTGAAGAAGAAGAGGAAGAAGAGGCTGAACAAGCAGATAGCTCACCCAGTCTCTCAGTTAGAGAAGAAGATCTGGAAACTAAGTATTATTACATCTTCTCTCATGCTTTGAGGACTGAGGCGAATCAAATGCAGTTCATCTCCCGAGCTGTGGCCAAGAAGCTACCCAAAAGTGATCCCCAGAAATCAAGAAGCAAAGTTGCCTCCATGAGCACAAGTGCTTTCATAAGAATGAGGTCAGCTTGTCCATATTTCAATAAAGACAAGGAGTTTCAGGATGTATCTTGCTCAGACCCTAGATTTCACACTAATCTTCAAAGGGGTGTCTACCATAAAATCCTTGCTTCCAAGGGATTTGTAGATTGCAAGGTCATAGACTGGTCTGCTTTGACTGATCCCAGACTGAGGAGTCTTCAATCTCTCATCCAAGCCTCAGGTCTGGACTTCATATGCAATCTTCCACAAGATTATGACCCAGAAATCATTAAGGAATTCTATGCCACTGTCTGGGTAGATCAAGAAAATCAAGATATCATGCTATGGAAGACAAGAGGCCAGCTGCTCTCAATCACAGCTCCAGAATTCAACAGCTTGTTTCATGCACCAATAGAGCCTGGTATGCCAAATTTGTTCAAGCTAGAGCCTATCTCCAATGCTGACAGAAGAAGATTCTATCCAAGGAATTTTACATTCCCTGCCAATGCTCCTTCAGATCATGTGTACTTCAAGGGGATCACAATCACAGCAAAGCATCTAGTCAAGATCCTTCATGTCACCCTCCAGCCCAAAGGAGGAAATACAGATGCAGTATACAATTCCGTATGGCAGGTGCTAGTGCACATAGCAAAGAACATTCATTTTGATGTGGCCAGATATATATTCCATGAGATAGATGCTGTACAGAAGGACAAGAAAGCTAAGTTGAGGTATGGATCGTACATCATGTACATGATCCTTCAGAGAACAGGTCTTCTGGATTCCAACTTTGACATGACAGTAAAGACCATCAAGACCCAGCTCAGGCCTCAGGCTGATGACCATCCTGATGAGGTTGCTGTTCCAGCTTTGTTTGGCGAATCTCCTGAACTAGCTGTGTCAGCTCCCGGTGACACAGCTGCTCCAACAGCTCCTCAAGCGCCTGCTCCCTCAGTGTTTGTGCCTCGAGTCCAAGTCCCCGCCGGTGTCACCGCTGATACTCCCACAGCTGACCCAGCTGAGTTAGTATCTGTGACACAGGTGGCTGAAGATGGCACTCTGTCCTCCTCTCTGATGTCTCAAGCAGCAGCCAAAGCTTATCAGAACAAAGTGATGCCAACATAGTTTGTAGCTCTGCGCCGAGAGAACTTTCAGCTCAGATCAGAAGTCTCCAGTCTGCAATCAAAGGTTGATCAGTTGCAGGCTCAGATGTCAGAAGTTCTCCAGCTGTTGAAGTCAAAGCTCTGATTGTGTCTCTTCCTCACCCCTTTCTGGTGTTTTAGTGTCAAAGGGGAGAGATTCATACATAGGGGGAGAGAACAAAGGGGGAGAGATTTGTACAAAGGGGGAGAGAATAGAGGAAGGGGGAGAAAAAAATTATTTTCTGGTGTACTCAAGGCTTGTTCTATTTCTGATTTTTCTGCCTTGATTACAATTAATACTGAGTCTTATCTTGCTCATTTTACTCTGATGCTGAAATATTTCAGTGTGCCAAGTGTGTTGCTCTGATGCATATGTCCAATGCTCTGATGCATAGGTCTAGACTGTTTTTGCTCTGATAGTCTGCTTGCTCTGATTCATATACTCATGATTAATCCTATGCTCTAATTCATGTCTAGCCTATGCTCATTGACTTATGCTCTAATTCACATATTCATATTAAACATATGCTCTGATTCACATATTCATGTTAGAGCTCTCGCTCTGATATATATGTCCATTGGCACTCTGATACATATGGCCAGTAATTTGTTTGGCTCTGATACATATATCCTAGTGAATCTCCTCTCTAATATTCTTATATGCTCTGAGATATATATTCAGATGCTCCGACACATTTTCATATGCTCTGGTCCTTGCAAATGCATCAAGAGAAAAATATTTCAGTTCAGCTCATTATTCTTTGATACACTTATTGTTCTGAACTGATAAGAGTGTAAGTTGTAAGAAAATGCTGCCCATATCCAAAAATCATAATCTGTGCATTGCCAAGTTAAAAACAAATCTCTTGTGCACAGCTTCAGGGGGAGTGTATTCTCTACAACCTGCACATTCAAATTGATATACGAATTTGTTGAATGGGTTGCCACTAACCACCAAAAAGGGGGAGATTGAAAGAGCATCTAGGCCCCAAGTTGGTTTTGATGGTTAATGGCAACTCAAACTAGAATCTAACGTTTACAGTGAGTGTAAGCAAGTTTGTAGGTTCCAGGAAGAAGGGTCATCAAGGAAAGGATGACCACCAAAAAGGGTACAAGGGTGGTTTCCAAGACTAAGGAATGGTTGTGCTAGGCAGCTGTGCCACAGCTGTGAAGAAGCCAGTGTTGTGCAAGGGTTGCAAGCAAGGTGATGGTGGTTTGATGCGTCAAGGACCGTGACCATAGTTGGTGGGTAGGTAAAGCCTAGATTTGCTAGTTTCTTTGAGTCCATAGGAAAAGCCTATACTATCAAGAGGGATGAAGCAGTGATGATCTGTGGAGGTTCTAGTTGCTCAATGCTCAGGATGTTAGACAGTGGCACTAATGCTTTGAGGTTAGTGGCCCTGTGTCAGCAGTTTTGCATAAGTATAAAACTGGTTGGAGCTGGCACTCTGCAGTGCTAGCAGTAGAAAATCCTAGGGGTTAGAGTCACCAGTGTGACACAGCGGTGTCACAGGTGGTCTAACGCTCTATGACTCAGGTACATCTCTGTACCAGGGGAGAGCCTGTAACCGCTAAGGAACCTGGACTACGATAGCTTGTCTACTGAGTCGGAGGGCTGTCGGAGGTTCTCTCCTTATAGGTTTCAGAGAGTGTGTGCGCTGAGGGCATGTCATGTGCCAAGACCGGGCTGAGCAGTGCGGCTGCGTCAGTTTAGGGTTTACCTGTGTGTGTGCCACCGGTGACACAGGTATCGGTCTGCTTGAGCCGGTTATAGTTGGGCGGAGTGATTGGCTGTGTCACCGGTGGCTGACACCGGTGATTCACTTAATCCTACGTGGCAACAGTGTAACGGTCAAGTGCCTGTGAACCTTATATATAGGGGACCAGGGGAGTTCTTTGACCTCAACCAATGAGCTAATCAATAACTCACATTCGACTATTGCAAAGCCTCTTTCCACCGAACGAAAGCCAAGTTTCCTAAGTGTCAGTTCAGCAAGGGTTAGATTTCTTGAGCAAAGAGCATTGGTTCCTCCAAGAGTTGTTACTGCTGAATCTATTACGCTTGGAGTGTCTACTCCTAGACGGGCGTAGGAGTTGTTGGTACCACCCAAGCTTGTATGGGCTCGACCAGTAGTCTGTGAGGGTGATTGAAGTCTACTGCTGCAAGCAAAAGGACTTCCACAAGCAAGAGAAGAGGCCTGAGATCAGGTGCTCGGAGAACAAGCACAATTCAGTGCTGGCGACCTCTTCGGAGTAGCCTCTCCAACAGAGACGTACCACTCTGCAAAGAGCTAGGAACTTGGTGAAAATCACTCTGTCTCCTGAGTACTTGTTGTTTTACTTTTTGCTTCTTGCTATATATGTTTGCTTGTATGCTCATATAGATATTTTGTTTATCTACTTAGATCATCTTTACACCTGTGTCGTGTTAGCTCTCTCACAGTTGGTATAGATCATATCTCACACCTGTGTCAGCTACCTGTTACACAGACACTTTGATTGCTTATCATTTGGCTAAGTCATTAGTCCACCTATGCTAGGCACCTGTGTGACAGCTGCATGCTAATTTACACATCGCAACTTACCTGTGTCACTCACCTGTCACACAGCTAGCTAATCCTTGCTTCTGCATAAGGCTTAATCTAAACAATCTAGTTAAAAGAAGTAATTTTTGTTAGCCTCCTATTCACCCCCCTCTAGTCGGCATCTGAGGTCCTTTCACCAACACACAAAAGCATAGGTGATGAGATGGTAGCCTAATCTTTCAGTGAGATGAAGGTAACTAACGGTTTGGTGGAGTTTAACCTTGACGATCCGACTATACCATACGCGATGATACGCCTTAGCAATCGCTAAACCAATCTCCGATGGTTATTGACCTTGCCATAGTCCTATACAACTTCTAGATGCAACTTCTAGATGCAATATTGTAGCAGTAGCTAAACAACTCAATGAAACCCAAAAACTAATGGAAGAAACCTAGGGGGTATATAAAGAGAAGATGTGATCTGTTTCAGAGACAATCTCAAATTGTTTTGGCAGTTGTGGTCTGCTCGTAATGAATTGGGAGATGGGGTTGGATAGGTTGAAAAGAGCACGAGATAAGCTATCCAAAGAGTCTAAGATCACCCAAATCAGAGTCCATATGCTTGAGATAAAGACGTTTGAAGTTAGGGCTCTCTCAGCAATCCAAATCAGAGTCCAGATCTTGTGGGACTCTATCTCTAGCTCTCCTTGGCCCCAAAGTGACGTGGGAAGACTCTTTATACAGTACTAAATCATCTCTTGCATTTGCACTTGAAATCTTGAGTGAAAACTTGTTTGTATATTGGCTGCCTTGTTCATCCTTCCTTGTCTTCATGCTCCATTGCTTGTCCAACTTAGTTTGGCTTGGACCTCCATTCCTAACAAGCAAAGAACACATCCTTTAGGCAGCATCATATGTTTTTTAATATCAAACGAAGTACCAAGAAATGACAATACCTGATAATTAAGGTACCGAGCACGAGCCCTAGTTATAGGTCCTTGTATTTTTGGCATGGTACTTGGGGTGGATGTAGCTGTGGTTGTATCATTAGTAGGGATGTCCTCATCATTCTCCCCTTCTTGAATTAAAGTCATCCTCGACGGTATCTCATTTTCCTCACCCAAATATGGCTTCAAATCTGCAATGTTAAATGTGGGACTAACCCCAAAGTCTGCACGTAGATCAAGCTTATATGCATTATCATTAATCTTTTCAAGCACTTTGAAAGGACCATCAGCGTGAGGCATTAGTTTGGACTTGCACAAATTAGGGAAACGATCTTTTCTTAAATGCAACCAAACTAAATCACCTGGTTCAAACACAATATGTTTGCTACCCTAACTCCTAGCAAGTTTATATTTAGCATTCATGCGCTCAATATTCTCTTTAATTGTCTCATGCATTTTTAATGTTAAATCAGCACATTGCTTAGCATCAAAATTAACCTTCTCTGAAGATGGAAGAGGCAATAGATCAATAGGTGCACGAGGTTTAAAGCCATAAACAATCTCAAAGGGGCACATCTTAGTAGTAGAATGCAATGAACGATTATAAGCAAACTCAATATGAGGTAAACATTCTTCCCACATACGCACATTTTGTTTCAAAACAACCCTAAGCATAGTAGACAATGTTCTATTCACAACCTCAATTTGTCCATCAGTTTGGGGATGACAAGTAGTAGAAAATAAAAGCTTAGTCCTCAATTTAGCCCATAAGGTTCTCCAAAAATGGCTAAGGAATTTAATATCATGATCTGACACAATAGTATTAGGCACACCATGCAAGTGTATAATTTCATGAAAGAATAAATCTGCAACAATAGTAGCATCATCAGATTTATGACATGGTATAAAGTGTACCATCTTACTAAATCTATCCATGACAACAAATATACTATCTCTCCCCTTCTTTGTTCTAGGTAGCCCCAAAACAAAGTCCATAGATATATCTTCCCAAGGCACACTAGGAACAGGTAGAGGCATATATAAAACATGAGGATTAAGTCGTGACTTAGCTTTTTGACATGTAGTGCAGCGAGCAACGAATCTCTCAACATCCCGACTCATCTTTGGCCAAAAGAAGTGGGCAGCTAATACATCCTCCGTTTTCTTAACGCCAAAATGACCCATCAATCCTCCTCCATGCGACTCCTGTAACAACAAAAGACGAACGGAGCTAGCTGGGACGCATAGCTTGTTAGCACGGAACACTAATCCATCACTAATGATGAATTTGTTCCATGTTCTCCCTTCTCAACAATTCTGCAATACATCTTTGAATTTAGCATCATGCACATATTGATCTTTGATGGTATCCAAACCAAAAAATTTAAGTCAAGTTGGGAAAGCATGGTATAACGACGTGACAGTGCATCAGCAATAACATTTTTTTTACCCTTTTTGTGTTTGATAACATAAGGGAAAGACTCAATGAACTCAACCCACTTAGCATGTCTACGATTCAGTTTACTTCTAATATGCTTCAAAGATGCATGATCAGAATGTATGATGAACTCCTTAGGCCACAAATAATGTTGCCATGTTTCTAAAGTCCGAACGAGAGCATAAAGTTCTTAGTCATAAGTTGAATAATTCAGACTAGGCCCACTGAGTTTTTCACTAAAGTAAGCTACAGGTTTGCCTTCTTGTAATAAAACACCACCAAGCCCTATCCCACTAGCATCACATTCAAGCTCAAACATCTTATTAAAATCAGGGAGTTGTAACAAGGGGCATGTGTTAACTTATCTTTTAATATTATGAAGGCGTCTTCTTGTGCATCACTCCAAATAAAAGGTACATCCTTCTTTGTAAGCTCATTGAGCGGCACTGCAATGGTGCTGAAATCCTTCACGAACCGCTGATAGAAACCAGCAAGTCCAAGAAAAATCCTCACTTGTGTGACCGTTTTAGGAGTCGACCAACTCTATATCACCTCGACCTTGGCTTTGTCAACTTCAATTCCCCGCGGGGTCACAGCATAGCCAAGAAAAGAAACTCGATCCATGCAAAAGGTGTACTTCTCGATGTTGCCAAATAATCGTGCATCACGTAAAGCATTAAAAACATCACGTAAATGGTCTAGGTGCTCATCTAGTGACTTGCTGTAATTGAGAATATCATCAAGATATACTACCACAAATCGTCCTATGAATGCTCGTAAAACCTTATTCATTAATCTCATGAAAGTGCTAGGTGCATTAGTCAATCCAAAAGGCATAACCAACCACTCATATAAACCGAATTTAGTTTTGAAAGCCGTTTTCCATTCATCACCCAATTTCATACAAATTTGATGGTAGCCACTTTGCAAGTCTACTTTAGAGAACACAACTGAGCCACTAAGTTCATCAAGCATGTCATCTAATCTAGGAATAGGATGACGATAATGAATTGTAATATTATTAATGGCTCTACAATGAACACATATGCGCCAAGTACTATCTTTCTTAGGAACAAGAATAACAGGAACAGCATAAGGACTAAGGGATTCACGAACATAACCTTTATCAAGAATCTTGAACTTGTCGCTGAATCTCCTTGGTCTCCTCAGGATTGGTGCGGTACGGTGCACGGTTGGGTAGCGAGGTGACGGGAATCAAGTCAATTTGGTGTTCAATGCCACTCATAGGTGGCAGCCCCGGCTGCATTTCTTTTGGAAACACATCAATGTATTTCTGCAAAAGGTTAGCAACAGCAGGAGGCAAAGAAGGAGACATATCCTCAAATGAAAACAAAGCTTATTTGCAAATCAGTCCATAGCATGCATTAGAACTAGCATCTAATTCTGAAATTTCAGCACATGTAGCTAAGAATGCAGCACCTTTCAATTTTATTTCTGTAGATGAGCTAGGTGTAGCTTTGTTCAACTTATTAAATTGCTCTAACTCATGAACTACTTGCTGATTTTCAGATTTGACATGCTCTCTACTTTTATTTCTACTAGCCCTAGCAAGGTCATCATGCAAAATTTGCTCAGGAGACATAGGGTGTAGAACTATGTTTTTGTCTTTATGTGTTAGAGTATACTAATTAGTTCTACCATTATGTACATTGTTTATCATACTGCCATAGCCTACCTAATAACATAGAACAAGCTTGCATAGGCACAATATCACAGTCAACAGTATCATGGTATGAACCTAAGGAAAATTGAACTCTCACCATGCGTGTTACCTTTACTTTGCTGCCATCATTGAACTAGTGAATGTAATAAGAATGTGGATGTGGCCGTGTAGGTAGACTGAGCTTCTCCACCATGTTGATGCTTGCTAAGTTATTGCAATTTCCTCCATCAAAGATTATATGAACCGAACGCTCCTTGACGACACCTTTGATATGGAAGAGGTTGTGGCGCTGATTTTTCTTGTCTCACACAATCTGAGCACTAAGCACACTATGTGCTATAATACTCATGTACCGGTCGGCATCTTCAGCGATCACATGCTCTTCATCTTGCTTGGACTTGGTGTCACCTTGTTCATGTTCAGCAAGCAAAACATAGGTCTCCTCATCTAGATCACTCGCGGAGTCATACTCGCCGTCTTCACGAATGAGCAAGACGCGCTTGTTAGGATAGTCCTTCATGCGATGGCACTGAATATCCTTCGTTCTCTCCGTCAAGGCCACCGACGACAAACTTTTAGCAGGAGTTGATGAGGCATTTTTCATCGGTGTCGTAGTACGGGATGCTGAATTGGAAGGAGCAGGAGCTAGAGCTGATCTAAAGGTTGAAGGAGTCGCTGTGGAGGTACGAGTGGGCGGGGCAGCAGGTGCGCATGGTGCCCAAGTGGAAGCACGACCTGCAGAAAAGTTAGTACGTAGAATCGAGCGCCCCTGCACTTCATGTTCAGCATGTATAGCAAGGTGGAATAAACGGGTCATAGAGTTATAGTCCTTATAAGCAAGAATGTTAGCAATCTCTCTATTTAATCCACCCATAAACCTAGCCATAGAAACTTCCTCATTCTCAACTAAACCACAGCGAAGAATTCCAATTTGTAATTCTTGATAACAGTCTTCTACAGATCTATTTCTTTGATTTAAACGCTACAATTTATTCAATAAATCTCTAGCATAGTATGAGGGAATGAACCGATGTCTCGTTAATTATTTTAATGCATCCCAAGTGGTTGGAATATTATGAGGATGTACTCTACAGTCTTCTTTCCACCAAATAGAAGCAAAATCAGAAAACTCACTAGTAGCAGCCCTAGCACGTGTATCCTTCGGAAAATCATCGCATGCGAATTTCTAGTCAACTAGTAACTCCCATGGGAGGTATGCATCTGGATCATATTTACTTTCATAAGGGGGCATAGTAAATTTTACCTTAGAGAATACGTCATCTCTATCTCGGTCGCGCCGGGCCGTGGTGGTCGCTGCGTGCCATGTCGGTTGAAGCGTTGTCGACGGTGATCGCAGTCGTTGTTGTGGTTGACATCATCCTCATCCTTAGAATCAGCACTATAGTCGTCCTCAGCTCCTGATCCCACGGATGCTGCTCACTGAACGGAGGCATCGCCGTTGTTGGTCGCAGCTGAAGGGACTCGTCGTGCACGTGGTACTCATTATTTTTTGTGAGACGAGGTGCAGGTATCGCAACACCAGCAAGATTATCAAGGCAAGCAAGAATAGCAGCATTGTTAGCATTAGCGGCCGCCTGTCCATCCTCAATAGCTTTGAGGCGGTTCTCCTGCAATTGCATTCATTCATTGGTCCTACGGAGATCCTCTGTGAGTCCTGTCAAAACATCATTGCACCTGCCATGGTTAGCAAAATGAAACAAATCACAGGTTTATATTCCTATCACTACTGGAATGTGGGTTGTGGGTGGAAGAAATCTCAACAATTCAGTAGCAAATACCAAGCTCTTACTAGTTTTTATCGTGCTGTAGTGGTTGTCGGCCTTTGGCAGTGTCAAAGATGATCAAAAGATTAGTATAGTGATTACCAAAATGACCGAACAAGTACTATATAGGAAGGTGGAGCTTGGTTGGCTTCAATATGGTAGCAAGGAATAGCAAATGATCAAAGTAGCTATGCAAAGTTAAAAAGAAGCTCAAAAGTATTAGTCCTAGTTGCTGGACTTAGACTCGAATGAGCAAAAGTTAACTAGGCCTAGATATCGAAGTGATAGAAACAAAAGAAACAAGAGAAAGCAATGGGTAAGCTTCTGAGTTTTTTTTTGCAGTGGCCTTCTATGTGGCTTCTTACTCTTTTTTATATTTTTTTTGAACTTTTTTACACCTCAGAAAAATCCCAAATAGAGCAAAAGATATGCGCTACACAAAAAGAGCAAAATAGGATTCTGCCGCAGGGCTGCCGCAGCAGCAGAAAATAGCAGAAATCTTGCTGTGGCAGGAAATTGGCAGGAGGCTGAAACTTAAATTGGCTTTTTCTCCCAAACCACTTGTCAGATTGTGCTAAAAATTTAACAGTAGACTCCTGGATTTATGCCTGATTTTATAGAACTTTTTCAGAATTTTCTGAGTAATTTAAATTTTTAGTCCGAATTTGACTTGGAGTTTGAATCCAAGTCCAAAACGAGTTAAAACTTGAATTCCAGTCTGATTCTTGAGCTCTCACTGATCAACTTGAGCTCTGATACCACTTGATGAGATGGTGACCCGATCTTTCGGTGAGACGAAGCTAACTAATGGTTTGGTGGAGTTTGACCTTGACGATCCGACTATACCGTACGCGACGATACGCCTTAGCAATCGCTAAACAAATCTCTGATGATTATTGACCTTGCCGTAGGTACGATCAACCTGAACAATGAAGTTCGAGTTCCTGCAAGCAACCGAAGAACCAGCAAGAACTATGATTGCAATCTGAAATTTCGAGTATGAAATTGACACAAGAGCTAGAAGAACAAAATTTGGGATTTCACTGGATATCTAAACAAGGTGGTAGTCCTACATGACTTGTAGATGCAAAATTATAGCAGTAGCTAAATAACTCAATGAAACCCAAAAACTAAGGGAAGAAACCTAGGCGGTATATAAAGAGAAGATGTGATCTGTTTCAGAGACAGTCTCAAATTGTTTTGGTAGTTGTGGTCTGCTCGTAAGGAATTTGGAGATGGGGTTGGATAGGTTGGAAAGAGCATGAGATAAGCTTTCCAAAGAGTCTAATATCACCCAAATCAGAGTCCGTATGCTTGAGATAAAGACGTTTGAAGTCAGGGCTCTCTCAGCAATCCGAATCAGAGTCCAGATCTTGTGGGACTCTATCTCTAGCTCTCCTTGGCCCCAAAGTGACGTGGGAAGACTCTTTATACAGTACCAAATCTTCTCTTGCATTTGTACTTGAAGTCTTGAGTGAAAACTTGTTTGTATATTGGCTGCCTTGTTCATCCTTCCTTATCTTCATGCTCCATTACTTATCCAACTTTGTTTGGCTTGGACCTCCATTCCTAACAAGCAAAAGAACACATCCTTTAGACAGCACCATATGTTCTTTAATATCAAACGAAGTACCAAGAAATGACAATACCTGATAATTAAGGTGCTGAGCACGAGCCCTAGTTATAGGTCCTTGTATTTCCGGCATGGTACTTGGGGCGGATGTTGTTGTGGTTGTATCATTAGTAGGGATGTTCTCATTAATAGGCAATATGAAGAACCAAAGAAAATGCAATAATGATATAAAGGTAGCAAAAGATTGCTTATCGCTACACCACAACTGACCGGTGTAGTCGATACCAACATAGTTCATAACCTAGGAAAATAACTGACGGATAGTAGAATAACTAAAGACTCCATGCTATAGGGTACTAATGGTCCACTACTCATCGAGGAATCCACCACAGTGGCCTCCGTTGAGGTAGACACAGGGACCAGGGAAATCTGCTACCGACGCAAAGTTGAGGGTGAAACTTGACTACGCCATGTCGCCAAGCGTGCCCTCAGACACCTAAAACTCAACCTCCATAGGCTCCTCCTCTGAAGGCTCAACCGATACTGGGTCGGTGGCTGGCTGCACTGGGGCTGGTGGAGGAAGTATCTCCAGGGGCTTGTCGAACCACTCCGCCTTCTTGATCTGCATGGGGTGGCGAGGCAAAAACTTGTGAGCTATGTGCCTGAGGTGAGAGCGGCGGGGCTGGGTGGTACCGATCTCTAGCTCTGGTACCTTGGGAATCTTCTTCTTGAGCTCTATGATCTCATCAATCATCATCCTCTTCTCCATGACAAGAGTGTCGGCCTCATACTTCAGGTTCCCGGCACGGGTCTCCAGTGCCTGAACCTGAGTAGCCATCAGACCAACAGTCTCATCAGTCTCTCCAATGGTGTTGCGTCCCTGACGAATCCTGAAGTCGGAACTCCGCCTTGGGAAGAAACGGTACGGTGTCCCTACCAAGTCCTGGCGGTAGAAGTGTGCCACCGCAGCGAGAGCCTGCTGAGCCGCCTGCTCAACAGCGTCCGCCCAGCTGTTACCAGCAACTGTGAACTCGATCAGCCTCCCTGCTGGCTTCTCATAGGCTGGGATCCTGAGGGTAAGTGACCAGCAAAACTCCCCATTGGGAAGGGTGTACTCATAGCCTGAGATATCAATCTCCGTGAGACCAACCTATCTCATCATCCCTCCAAGCAACCTGTGGAAGGTGTTCTCCTCCTCGATGTTGGCTACGGTCCGGGCGGCCATCTATAGCAAAATTTGAAAAGAGGAGGGAAGTCAGTAACCATTTTATAAAAATTTGTAATAGAAGGTTGAGTGAGAGCAAAAGAAACTCAAACAAAATGTTTTTCTTCTGTAAAGGCATACTTGTATGTAAATATAGACCTTAGGTCTTCCATTCTAAACTAGGGTCACGTTCCTAGGTCAACGTGGGCTCTGATACCACTTCTATGAGAGTCTGAACTTAACTTCTAGACCCTCTCTGTGTATCATCATCAGTCCAGGATCAAGCTGACGAACACAGTCGAAATGATATCATTGCCCTGTCTAATTTAGTACAACATAGTCTTGATGAAATAGAAGCCACGTGGCTTTTAGCAAAGTACTCGGTCGCATGACCGTTACAGAGAATTAAGCAGCGGAAAAGAAAGCGATAAATTAGTAAGCTCCATCTCAGCCATAGGCAGTCGACGGAGTCAACATGACCTCACTCCTTAGGATCATCGTAGTAGTAGTCGCAGTCAACATCTTCGGCAATGTAGTCATTTGTCCACCACCATAACCAAAACATGTCGATGAGTACTTCGCGTACTCAGCATGCCCCCTCATAGGGAAACACCTAAACCAATGTATATGAGGCTGCAAAGGAAGGTCGTATGGCTGTTTTGCATAAAAGCATTTTAGAGTTTAACTACTATGATAATTTCGAAGGAGGCTTTTGATATAAAATCAGGTTTTCATTTCAGGGGTTTCACATCAATGTGAGGGTCTACGACCAACACATGCGAGTAAGACATCCGGCCTAAACTTGACCATAGGTTCTAACCACCTATTCACATTTCCAGAACTAGGGTAGAGGGAAATAGCAAGGGGGAGAAGGACATGTCTTTTTATCAGGAATGAGTAATGTGATATCCGTAACTGTAGATATGGCTAATCGATTAGTTTTGACACTCTGCTGAGTTTGTACACTTTACTCATATGACACAATCTCGTCTTATTGCCACTAGCCGTCGCCAGCGTAGTACACACCCATCAGTGTACCGGCAAGGAGATCCTGGCGAGGCCTTTTAGCTAATCTCCTCCCGATGCGACATGCCCACCGGGTGCGACACAGAGTTGAGAGTACATCCCCACCCTCCAGCCTCCCATCTGTACGGAGGTCCTTGTAGCTATGTCCACCCTTCTGCGGTACGGCAATGCCCACACCAAGACTCGACTAACCTACTTGACCAAGCCAGTGCCCATATAGCATGTGGTCGTATTGTTTTCACACTTTTCAAAATCATAAATTTGACCTTATTCGATACTGATGACCGATGGTTTCTTCAACTCATGAAGAAGGACCATCTGCTCCTTCAACTCATGATTCAGCTGCCGCCCGCACCTTTAAGATGGTAAGTTTCACTCAGAGTAGAAAAGGAAGAATAGAGAGAGAGGGAAACAACAATGGGCATCTGGCCCTAGCTCAGCGAGCTCAACAAGTTTCAATAATAATGTCGATGATCCAAAAATTGTTCCTCCAAGGAGGCAAGATAAAAGCATCCTAGAGATAATTAAGTATGGCTAAGCATTTCTCTACTCTATTCTGAATATTAAAATAATCTACTCAGGGTAATAGGTAAAAGGGCGATAAGAGGATAAAGGTACATGTGTGTCAATTGACAAGCTAACTACGGGAATAAAACATCATGCATGTTTAAAAATAATAAAATATAATGACTTTAAAAATAATAGGATAAACATGATCAACAAAGAGGGGGCATGCCTTCGTGGTTGAGTTGTTGTTCTTCGAAGTCGGGTACGGCGTCGTCGGCGTCACTCCCTAATCATCGTAATGGAAAATAAAGAGAACAAATAAATAACCATTTAAAAATAAAAATCTAACTGCAAAGGAGAGGTGGGAATCGACGACAGATAGAATGTGTCGAAGATCAGATTAGGATTTTAACCCTAAGAAGGTCCTTAATTGGGGTCTCCTAAACAGGGGTCCTAACCGAGTATTACTAGGTAAATAAATATAATATTAGATGTATTAAATTATTTAATACCAGCAACATGACACATTAGTAATAATATAAATTAAAACAAAAACAATGTTTTTAAGTATTTCTTACATTAACTAAAAAATTTATCAGGATTATTTAATCAATAAAATTATTAATCAACACAATAAAGTCTAGCCATGCTAGTATGTCATATAAAAATAAACTAGGTCCTAAGCATGACACTAATGCAGGACACGTCATGGTTGAACAACAAATATAGAATTAATAACACAAGTGCACTTTTGACATTATCGGTGTTCATAAATATTCATATCTAAAAGGGCAAAATATCATAAAGTTGCAAATCTTAGCTGTAGAACTAATAACATTAATTAATCAGTACCTAGTTCATGTATTGTTAAATATTACAGCAAGATATAAATTCTATCAAAAAATAATAACCATTTAATCGGTACGCGAACATTATCTAGAATCGATATACGATTTATTAGCATGCTCAAAAAGTGTTAGAATTTTACTAAAATTTACCCAATTAGCTAAATAGTAAGTATAACTTAAAAAAATTAAATTATAAAAAAATAAGGTATTTCTATTTTTAATAATTAAAACAGAGACAAAAACATGTATATAAAATCATGTTTGGCTTCTAAAATCATGGAAAAATTCGTGGTAGGTCCTACACATGCTAGTAATATACTGGAAAATAAATAATTTCAAAATCACATCCAGTACAAAGTTAGCTCGAAATTTGTTTGAAATTCATCCAAATTCAAATGTATTTAAAATCTAGCGCTCGGATTCAAAATCCGGTCGCACCAGGGGGTTCGTTGGGTCCCAATTAACCCATTTTACTACTAAGATCTCAGCTTTGGTAGGAATTGAATGGTTAGAAAAAGAGAACAGGAAAGGTAATGGTTCACTAGATGCATCCTGCAAACATGGATTGACTAGTGCATGCGATTAGTCTATGCGTGTATCTGCTGGTGAGGCAACAGAATGTGCATGAATTGGCTAAGAAATTGTCGGCGTAGAGACGCCTCTAGCGGTGGTCCGGAGGGACCCCCTTTGGAATTCGGCCCAGGGGAGTAGTGAGTTTCTTACGAGCCTTGGGGTGGATTAGGGTTTAGCGAGTAAACCCGGTGGCTAAGGATGTAATGACGCAAGGATTTACCCAGGTTCAGGCCACCCCGGAAGGCGTAATACCCTACGTCCTGCTTGTTTTTGTATATACGTGCGTATATGGCAAGTATGATGAGTTACAAAGGTGCGCACCGTTCGGTACGGAGTAACCTTAGAGAGATTTAACCTAAGGAAAATCGAACTAGGAAAAGAGCCAACCCCTTGCATGGACCAGGCTCTCCCCTTATATACTTGGGGGAATACCACATAGGTTGGCAAAGGAAAATGAGCTGGACTGATACTGTGGGCGACGTGGGTGCAACTGGAAGCGCCCACACCTCTATTTTATGCGAACTGCATACTTTCGGCCGGGACGTCGCTTCACCGTATGTCGGAACAGGGGTTCTGACATCTTTACCTTCGGCGGGCCCCGTGGATGAAGACTTATTGGCCTCTTCTGACTGGGTCGGTAGAATACCCGCTCGCGGGTCCCGTGGGTCAGCCTCTCAACCCGCGCAATGAGTTGCGCGGCGGCGTCCCCCATGGGGTAGAAAGGGTGACAGTGACAGGGCGTGTGGGGCGGCGCGCTTGGTTGGTCAAAGAATCTGTCAGCCCGGGCCCACCCTTCAGAGAGAGAGAGGGATAGCTATCAGAGCTTATCACCTGCACCAGTGGGACCCGGTCTGACCGTCATCATGCCCTCATAGGGCTTGGGGTTCCTCGTCGAAATGATAGGCATTGAATGCCTCCGCCAGAGCGGAAGCTTACTGGAGAAGCTGGGCGCTGGCCGATGTAAATGGGCGAGAGTCCCACCAGAGGACACGTCGTCCCCCGAGCACTCGGTCCCGAGCATCTTCCTTCGCTAGGAGAGGGCGCCAGCTGTCTTCCGGATGCCCCCGAGCAATCCCGAGCGCTCGGGGAGCACTCGCAGGGGGCCGCTCGGGGCGCCTTGAAGGGGGAGCCCGAGGGAGAGCGCTCGGGGGGCGGACCCCGAGCGCTCCCCTGGGCCCCACATCTGCCAAGATGCCGAGCGCTCGGGAAGGGAGCCCGAGCGCGCCCTTCGCCCTCTGGGACGCCGAGCACTCGGGGACGGACCCCGAGTGCTCGCTCAGCGCGTGGGCCGTGGACTCCCGGAGGCCCAAGACCCCTTCTGGTTTGCGGACGCGGCCTCTGGAGGAGACCCCTTATTCCTTAGGAATGGCCACGGGTTCCGCACGGTCGATCCGGGTGGGACCCAAGGCCCCAGCGACCGGAGCGCCACGCGTCACCATCTGCGGCATTTGGTTGGCCTCCGCCGGCGGTTAGGGGTACCCTGGGCCCCATTCCGCCGACAGAAACAATAGAAGAAAAGAAAGACTGGGACAAGAGAAGCTCACGGTGGTGACCAGCGAAGGAACAGTGGACTCGGTGATGATGAGGAGACGGGGTAGGCGATGCTCCGGCGACGGCAACGTCCAGTGGAGCTCCGGCGACGCGATGCAGCGTACGACGTGGTGTAGATTGATTATAGATGGAGCTCAGATCAAAAGAGAAGAAACGAAGCAGCAGGGAAAGAAAAGATTAGATCGAGAGGATGAGCTGCATATTTATAAGGGATCGGCAGGCATACGTGGGCATTGAAGACTCAGCGTGGCCGTTGTGCCGTTGCGGCATCGCGCTGGACGTGGGCGTGCTGCACGCATGCTAGGCTAGTTGGGCTGGCTAGCCTGGTTGGCCTGGTGGGCTGGCTAGCCTGGCTAGCCCATTCAAAAAAATATTTTCGAATTAAACAATTGCAGAAAGAAAGAAAAGGCACAATAATTCAAATCAATCTCAAATACGGTCTAAAAATTCTAGAAAAATTCTAGTAAATCAATTTAGACATGAGGAATCCAAATAAAATACTTTCAAGTGCCCAATCCAAAATATTATTTCCTAGAAATTAAATAACTCCATCTTTTACACCTAAAATTAATTCAAACTCATTTGAATTAATTTGGACAAAAACCAAAATGAGAATACACACTTTTATAATATTATGAGTGACATCCTCTTACAAGAAATTTTTGAAAGTTCAAAAAAATTGGTAAATTTGAGGATGTTACAAGGGGAAAAGCTCAAGAACACATAGTGATCTGGGAAATTTTTTGTATTGGATTTTCTTGCTTTTTCTTTGTTTTACAAGCCTCTCATGATTAGGCCAAAGCTCTCTTGAGCAACTCTCACAAAAGACTATCCCTAGAGTTAGGGTTTAAACAACCCACCATCTCTTATTTATAGTGGAAGGGGTATACCCCTCTCCACTTGGGCCTTAAAGCCCACTTGAGGGCATAGGACACTTAGCACGTATCGTAAAACATCTAAGCCACCTATCCACCCTCAAACCTTCCTACCACTGCAAGCCTAACCCTAAACCGCATCGTTGGTCACCGCCACGATTTTCTCCGATTTTGCTTCGGTGGCTTCCGCACTTTTACCAAATGCCCTCGCACCAACTTGATCATCATGTCTTGTCTCCAACCTTTGCTTCCTTCGCTAAGCAATCATCTTGAGCCGCCCGATGTTGTCGCCACCACCTTGATCGCATCTCCGTCCTTCGAGCGCCATACCGATACTCGTGACTGAAACACCATCGCACTCATCGACCTTGCAATTGTAGACAAGGAAACCGATTGCGAGCACAAGTTTTCCACTTGACCTAAGTTAGTCAAGAAAAATGACTCCATCAATTTTTACGAGACAAATTGGACCAAACTCTAGTTCATAAAAAAACACGTGGTCAAAAACTTTTCAATATCGGAACATCCAGTTCCTACATCAGAACCTCTGGTTTTCACAACCCTCAAAGCTTCCAGCTAACTCTCAGATCACTAAACTACAACCTCCAAGTTTTCTAGAGCGCTAAAAACACAGTCGACTATGGATCTTCCAGAACACATCAGAAGTTCCGATCATTAAATCGAAACCTCCGGTTTTTCCAGAGCGTTAAACATACAGTCGACTTCAGATCTTCCGAAACACATCGGAAGTTTCGATCAGAATACATGAACATCTGATATACAAATTTCAACAATTAAACATTGAAATCATGTAACCTAAATTTAACTCCAACAACACATTCTATGGCAAAATATTCATCATCTGTAACCTAGGGAAACAATACATCCACAATCACAACTCCCCCTAGGTTCTACAATGTTTTAATTTGAATTTGAACTGAGTAAGGCCCAGCTGCAATATGCTAATCAATTAACGGTCTTAACTAATTATATATTTGTGCCCACATGTCAGGTCAATAGTGTTTAGATGCCAGTGAGGTCGCGTGTGCACTCATAGTGGCGTATTGCCGAAATTGGGCAACCAAGGGTCCTTGCATGTGCGAGTTGGGGTGTTGGCTTCTTGACAACGTCATGAGGACGTTTTCATAGCAGTGAGGGTCTGGGACTCGCCGTAGATGCTGATTTGATGGTCGGGGTTGATGACCAAAATAGGATAGTGCTCGAGCACGTGTTATAGAAAAGAAAAGGGAAAAGAAGGGGTATGTTAGGCTGGGTGGCTCACCACGAGTTAGTGCGTGTGCTCAGTGGAGGCAGGGATGGCTAAAGTGGATGGTGACACGGCGGCCAAAGCTGCGGGAGGGTGGCGTTGTTGGTGGAGCAAAAGGAGGGTCATCACGGACTAGATCTTGGTCCCAGAAGCTTCACGTGGCTCCCATGAGCACGTCGAGCCCACGTGTTGATCTTGATGTGGTCGGTGATGGAGAGGTTGACATCGCTGACAACAGCGGAGCTATGGACAATGATGATGGCAACCTCTAGGGCACCCAAGGAGAGGAAGAAGCATCAACAAAGAAAGAGAAGACATGCAAGGCGATTGGAAACAGACCGTCGGAGGTGAAGCTCACCAGAAAAGGCTAACAAGCTCAAACAGCCATTCACCGGAGATGGAGATGAAGCAGGCTTCCGGTTGCTACACTGGTTCTCTGTACCAAAGGATCACGCAGAAGAGATCAGTGTGGAAACTTTGGAGCTAATGGATGCGGTTGGCCCGCCCAACTTACCTCCTGGTGGCTACTAGCTTAACGGTGCCGCAGCGGTGTGCTTGTCGGAGCTTGGATCCGAGGGTGTTCCCAGCCACCGGTTCAATGGTTTACACACAAAGCTCTGCAGGAAGATAGAAGGGATGGAGGAGAACCCGATGGCATAGTCTACGAGGAAGGAGAGGGAGTTATTGTGACGAGGCCGAGAAAGGGAAAAGAGAGGAGCGAGATGTGGCGTTAGCTAAGCTCGACGACGTTGGCTCCAATGGCTAATGGGAGACGCCATGTGCGACATGGCGGTGTGGAAAGCGGTGCGGGCACAAGCGCATGGGTACAAGTGCAACGGCGGATGCGACAACCAGCCTGATAGTGTAGTTGATCGTTGGCGTTACCGTTCGTGCATGCTAGCGCTGCTCAACGCATGGGCGACCGTGTTAGAACGAAGCCTTGGTAGCAGGCCCCATAGGTTAGCAAAAGAGGGAGAACATGGCACACGGGTGCAGTACAGATTTGGGCTCGATTTGTTGCGCTAAAGACGCTAGGCTAGGAGGTCGTCCAATGGGATAAGCGTCTCTCTGATTTTTTTTATATTTATTTTCTTTTGTTTTTGGTTCTAAATTTGTAGAGGGTACAAACCTAGGTATTTATATCTAGGAAAATATAGAAAGGGTCTATACACCATTTTATGACCTATGAGAATTTTCTCAAATTAAACTAAAATGTATTTGACTATTATTTATATTCAAGTTCAATTTTTCCCCAAGACGGGTCTGAACTGTAGCTAGGTGAAATATAGTTCCATAATTCTATTAAAACTTTATATTCATGCTCAGGGAGGCAAACTAGTCATAGATTTAAATTTTTTTCTCAAAATTTCATAGAAGAAATATCCACCATATTAAAATCTACAGTCCCACTAATCTTAGAACTTGAACAAATAACACTTGATTCAAATACCACATTAGTTCCAAAACACTTGCAAATTTTTTAGAGGCCATCTTGAAGGTGTATAAGACCCATGGAAATTGTTAGAGATGATTTTGGATAAAAAAATTTCACAAGTTCTATTTTTGTTTGATTCTAGGTCAAGTTTTACATATTTTAGCTCTAAATGCAAAAATGCATGATATGAAGATGCACTTTATTTCACACTGAACATCAAGGGCATCATTACAACATATTTACAATATTGGGTCATTACATATTTCTCGGGACACATGCTTTCAAGAGGCAAGACGAAGATACAAAGAAGACCAGAGAACACCGCTGCCACCATTTTGTCATCTATTAGATTGGATACGTCCACCGATTCTCCGCGGGAACGATGATTGCTTTTTCATCGCCACCACCAGAGATCATAGATAGGTTCTAGGGAGGAAGAGAGCATGTTCCCTCTTTTATTTCCCATTTATGTAAGTTGATATTTGTTTGCTTCAATATATTTTATTGGTAGATGTGCACCGGATTGTCGGTAATCAATAGGAGGTTTACTTTTCATCTTAAATTATGATTTCCTTCTATTTAACCTTCTATTTAATCAATAGGAGGTTTCCTTCTATTTATGTGAGTAATTCGGCATAGGCATAGGGGAAAGGACTTGGTCATAAACCTTTGCCATATTCCCATGCTTTCAACCTCTTTAACCTTCTTTGTAATTAGTGAGTGATCGCGAGAGGAACTCCGCATAGTCAATTTCTAACCGTGGTTGGAATGAGTTAGCCCCGCTCGCGTGCATCTTCACCATGCTGGCTTCCCTCTTCTTTTATGTCACCTTCAATGTGAGGCTTCACCATGCTCGCTTCCCTCTTCTTTTTCACCAACTTCAAGACATAAGGCAAAAATCAACTTTCAACTGAGTTTCCTAGAGCTTCAACCAAAAATTCAAATTTCAATGATAAGGGGTGGCCCGATCTTCTCGGCAAGTAACCATGGATAGATGGTATGAATAGATAATCTCGCTAGCTGAACAACCGCGTCAATGCACGAACCCTCAACTCTTCGAAAAATGTCCAAATAGACTGGTAGCTGATCGTCGTGAGACCATGAGCAATGATCTCCAAGTCCCCAATCCCAACGGAACAACGGTTTGACCTTGAATTGTAGAATAAACACGATCGCCTAATCCTCTCTCAGCTATCCTCGCATGAACGCTGGTATGAAAGAACAAGCAATAGCTATGTTTCAATTCGTATGCACAAAGTGGTATGAGGCTAAAAGCCAAGAAATAAAGCACTGTATAAATGCTCTAGGATGTCCACCCTAGTATTAGGGTCAAAATCCAACCTAACTCTAACTTCCCTAAGTTACAGGACTCTATTTGGAAAAGACAGATACAACCGCTGAATTGTTATGATAATTTTGGACAAACATAAAGGAATCTATGTTTGGGCATATACCCGTTGGAAAGTACTCGGAGTTAGCTTTCCAACGAGTACTTATTTGCCTAATTTGGAGTTCGTATGAGAAAACCATGGTAGTTTCAAATTCGGACCTCCTGGTTGTCCGAACCGAATCCAAACCGAGCCCAACCATTTCTATCTTTTGTTTCCTTGCCTTTTTTGACCCAAATCCAAGTTTGCACTTCTAAACATAGGAATGTTCTCCTCGTCTCCTAACATGACCAAAGGTGGAAAACGCCAAGTGAAAAGTATTTGTGGATATAGAAGTGCAAACTCTCAACGCCCACAACTCACTATTCTGAAACAAGGAAAGCTTAGTGTTCCGAAGTGAATTAGAGATAGCAAACTTACACTGATGGCAACGAACAAACAAATGCCAAGTAATGTATGAGCGTAACCGAGAGCAAGGTAGCACATGACATGGATGTAGGTGGAGCTTGGTGGGAAACCCTATGAAAGTCTGAACCTCGATTGTCGAAGTAAATCACAAACCACCAAACCACAATGCCTAGTTGCTGATCGATAAATATAAGTGAAGAGAGGACAACAACATATGCACAATGATAATGGGACTATTGCAATCAAAAGAATGAGGACAGCAACCCTTTCTATCTTTTGTTTCCTTGCCTTTTTCGCCCCAAATCCAAGTGGAATCATCTAAGGAAGTTATTATGAAAATTTGGATGGTCATGGGCGAGTTGATCCCACCAATTCTTGACGTACAAGTCCTGGACCCCTCAAGTATATCATTTCACGTTCGTTGTTCGAATCAGCTTGTGCAGCCTTCACTTTTAAAATCATAACTTTCTCTAGAGAGCTCCAAATCGTGCACCGTTTGATTTGTTGGAAAGTACACTTGATCTCTTTTTGTCCTTTCTCCTCGAGTGGTGCATCGTCCTCCCTCACCTGCCACAGGAACACGTTCTTGAATCAGCAAACACTTGTGAACAGCATCAACGTCTCCTTCTAACTATTGAGCTAAATACCTGAGTATCATTAAGCAATTGGATTTAAGTGGTATAAAGATCTCATCAATAATATTAGCATGTGCATTAAGAGTGAATTCACCTACTCATTAAGTAGCTTTGCTTTCGTGCTAGTTATTAGACCTTGTGGCAGCTATATTTGTATCTTCTTATTGGCATCTCCATCAGTGGCTGGTGAAGATGAAGATAAGCTATGGATGCCCACATCATTCATGTAAAACCACGAGAGCTTTCAACCAAAAGTCACAACAAGTTGTAACCAAAATCTTAACAATGTTCTACCATTCAACCTTCAACCTAATAAAATCTAGCTCCAACTCCAAGAGCGCTAACTATCACCCCAATTTGTTTCTTTAAAAATCCCAAAAAGAAGAGTAGATATGGGGCTCCCCCGTCTTCTCCGATCCAGTGGCGAGAGAGGACACGCCACGATGAAGGGTTGATAGTGTTGGTGGTGGGCATCCACGTCTTCTCCGGTTGTGGACGTCATCTACTCGGATCTTGGAGAAAGAAACATGGTAAGGGGAAGGAAAGGACGTGTGGAGAGGGCATGGAGATTGAAATCGAACGAAGGTAGGCCCGATCCAAAAAGAAACCACGTGACGCACCAATGTGTGGTATAGAATTGATCGCTTGATTTGCACTCTCGGAGCACGCCATGAATGCCTAAGGGCATCTACAAAAGTGTAACATCGGCTAACTCTTCATCATGCCACATAGGATAATTGCTGATGTGGATGAAATTGGAGGGAGAATAAAACTGACTTTTTGTGACGAGTCAGACTTTAACATAGAGTACTCTCTAGAGTCAACCTCATTATCTTTATACGCCATAGTATTCAATGACAACTCTTCACCTAGAGTCAATTTAAGAGACAACACCATTATATAAGTTATTTAATAGTTGACTCTAGATGACATGAAGAGATAGCAAACTCAATGTCTACTCTACCCTTGTAGAAGCCTTAGGAAGTCGGTAGGCTTAGGCTTGTGCATAAACTAATTTAAGCTTATTTCCTGTGATATGTGATACAATGTCTATAATGCCCTTTGAATTATTGGTGCTATGTTTAATTGTTAATATCGTATATATTAGTACAACAAATCCACTCATGTCACGAATTGTTTTCCATAGAAATTTCTTCACAATTTCATATAACAAACCACAAATTTATCGTAATTTCATATCACAAACCACAAAAATAAGATCAAGAAGTGGTTCATATCTAGAGCATTATGGTCTAGCCCCACGAAACTGTCCAGATCTGCATCACCTCATTCATCAAACTAAAATCAATTTTTTTTCGTTCCAACAAAATGTCATTCGGGTCTTGTACAACTTTTTGCATAAAAAACTCATTTGGTTCTTGAACAAAAATGATGAACAAATGCACATCAGTTCATCGGTGCATACACATACAAAAATACAAAAAATCATCAATTCATCAATCTCGGGTAGGTGCTGGCGACTTGGGGATTCTAGACATGGTGCTAGCCGACGAGCTTGTTGTGGAGAGGATCTAGCGGCCACTGACCTGGGGATATCACTGCCATGCCCGCGAGCTCGAGTGCGAGCAGATCCGGCGAGCTTGGGAGGGCGGCGAGCAAGGGAGGGCAGGACGAGGGAGCTCCGAGCGGTTGTGATTGCAGGCTGGGAGAGGAAGACCTCGGGGGAGAGGTGCTCGCCAGTGATGGCGGTGGCCGACGGACTCCACGGGTCCGTGGAGGAGTCGGGGCGGAGGAAGCGGTCGGTGGCAGAGTTGGGTGGAGAGGTCATCGTTGCCGATTTCTAGCCAATGGCATGGCCGAAGAGGCCAGTGACGGCATGCCCCCGGAACCATAACCAAGCGGTTGCATCGAGAGGGGGGCGCTGGTGGCAGGGGAGCAGGACCTGCTAGCGGTGGGGCGTGCTGTACGCATTGGAAGAGAGAGGAGGGGAAGGGAACAGGTGCAAGTGCTTGTAGGTGTTGGGAAACCAGTGGCCCCAGCTGAAGTGGGGTCCACCTGCCATGAGGGTGGGTATATTTTCCTAATGTGAGCACTTAAGTGGATACTTATCCCTTCACTAGATATTTGGCTATAAAAGGAGGTGGGAGGCAATTGTACTGTAACTTTTGATCGATCAATAAAGAGCTCTCACTTTTCCTCCCTATACTGTGTCTCCCATTTTACATATTGTACACGTTCTTCATCCCTCTACTTCCTCGACGACGACTACGCCACGCTGTGCAACCCGAGGACCGGACTCGCCGGCAACGGTTGCACAACACGTTATCAGCACGACTACGCTTCTCCGCCGAGCCTCTCCACCGAGCCTTCTTCTTCCTAGGCTCATTTTCTTCGGTTGAGGTAGAGATTGACGAAAACGTGAAAAATGAGTTCTCCATCGGATCTAGATCCCATTTTTGTATTATTTTTTGGTATTTCTTTGGTTCTTGTTTTGACCCACGTGCGAAGCTCCTCGAGAAAACGATGCCGACAGAAGTCGCCGGCCAAGCCGTTTCGTTTCTCCCAAGAAAATCCGATGCCGACGAAAGTCGGAGAGGAGTTGTAGATCGCCATGGGGAGACGGCGCCGTGCATGGATCGCATGTCGCGTCGCCGCCGTCACGCCACCCCGAACGGCGGCCTCGACGGTGCGGCCATCACAGCCGACTCCATGCCCCGCACAGGCGCCGGCCGCCACCGCACGAACCGGCCGTGCGCACCGGCCGCCGCTGCCCCGCACGGGCGCCGCCTCCCGCCGCAAACGGCCGGTCTGACTGGCCTCGCCCCGCCGCCGCCGCCGCCCCCCGCACGGGCGGCCGTCGGCCTCACCACGCGCGCCGCCCGCATGCGCCGCTGCCGGCCTCCCGCGCCGCCCCCGCCGCCCCGCCAGCCCCTGTACGGGCTGGCCGCCGGTCGAACCGCGCGCCGCCGCCCCGCGTCCCGCGCCGCTCGGACGCGCCGCCGCCGCCGCCGGCCGGTCTGACCAGCCCCGAAGGGCGATCTGACCGGCCCCGTGCGCCGCCGCCACCACCGCTCGGGCGGTTAGGGTGGAAACCCTAACCGCCGCCCCCCCCAACGGGCCCGAGGGCAGTGCGGTGGTGGGCCGCACGATGGGCCGGCCCACGAAGGCCCATGAAGCGGCAGCGAGAAAGAAAAAAGAAAAAAAGAAAAAAAAGGGGGCAGACCGGCCGGTCTGATCGGCCTGGGGCAGCGCGCGGCATTTTTTGCATTTCGGCCCCTGGAATCTTTATATTTTACGCTTTTTCTATTTCCAGTACTGAAATTTTGCGTAAAAAGCGTCTGTAAATTCCAGAATTAGTAGAAATACTTGCTTCTAGCATAAAAGGGCCTTGGGAACTCAATTTTTTCGTCAGATTTTGATGTTCTCAGCTGTTTCACATGCTTTAAATGATTATATGCCATTATTGATATGATTTACTGATTATGGTTAATTGTAATTTTGAATATTGCTTTTAATCTTTATGTATTTCATGTAAATGGCATGTTTAAGTATTGAAGCACCGTTAGAATTTATTTTTGTATATTTATTTTGCTTTTCATGCAATGTTACCCGCAGTAACTTATGGAAATCTTTGCATGAAATGCAGAATGACTGGCATAACGAACCGGGAATTTGAGGAGTTGGCCCAGCATGGCCGCAACTATCTCACCTGGGCGTCGGATGTGGAGATCGTTCTCGGGGCTAGAAATCTCCAAGGAGCGATCGGCGTCGGTATCAGGAATATTAGCGTCATCACCCAGGAGGAGAATGATTAGGCACTTCATTTCCTTCGGCACCACCTTTGTAGTACTCTCAAGAATAAGTACATGGCAGAGAGGAGTGTCTTTGCCCTATGGATCGCCCTGAAAAAGCGGTTCGAGAAGCTGAAGTACACCATCCTGCCCCAAGCAGAGCAGGAGTGGGCCCGTCTGAGGTTTGCAAACTTCAAGACGGTTGGTGAGTACAATTATGCGCTGCATCGCATTTGTACTAACCTTCAGCTGTGTGGCAAGATTACCACAGATGCCCAGAAGATTGAGAAGACTCTCTCCACTTTCCACCCCGACGCCGTGCAGGCGGCATGCACTTACCGCCAGAGTCAGTTCACTGAGTATGCCGAACTCATTGACATACTCCAGGTGGCGGAGGCGCAGGATGAGGTTCTCAAAAAGAACTTCATCTCCCAGGCGCCTAGTAGCAGTGTTGGCAGGGAGGCCAATGCAAGCTACAAGGTGCACACTCCTCTCAAGAAAAAGAGGGAAGAGGTGGCAAGGGAAAGATGCTTGTGGCCCACAAGGTCAAGGCCGCTCCCCCCAAGACTGGCAAGGCCAAGCTCCATGACAAGCCATATGGTGAGTAGGATCAGGACTGCTTCAAGTGTGGCCGTCATGGGCATTGGTCTCGCCAATGCAAGGAGCCCCAGCACGTGGTTGATGCCTACCAAGCCAAGAGAAAGCGTGAGGCACACCTTGTAGTTGCTCAAGAGGAGGCTCCTCCGGCGGTTGCACCACCGACTGTAGCTCCACTTGACATGGTGGCGCCCATGCAGGTGGACATCCCGGTTCAGACGGTGGTAGTCACTCCACCTCTCGACATCACCGTGGCCGCAGCCGTGATTGCCGAGGAGGAGAGTATGACTCCCGAGCAGATCAGTGAGGAGATCTCAGGCTATGTAGCTGATTCCGTCTAGTGCCAGCAGCGCACTAAGTTATCTTTATTTATGCCTTAGTCATTTCGATACATTAATAATTCTTGAATGGATTTGTAAGCTCTATGAGAGCATACACTTTATTCTCTCGGTGTTTGGATTATATTCGGACTTATTCCTTTGTTCAACATTTATTCATTTATGGCATGTGATGTTCTGAAATATGTATGCATTTAATTATGTTTGCTACATACTCGCAACGTTATTATTAGATGCAATATTTTAGAACACGTGTGGCGCAAAATGGAGGAAGTATGCCTTGTGGATAGTGGCACGACTAATACCATACTAAGGAAGACAAAATATTTCCAGTCTATTCGCAAAGGTACGGGCAGTATCATGACGATCGCCGATAGCGGTTTCTAGTATAATAGGCTCCGGAAGAGCCACAATTATACTTCCAATGGGAACAATTTTGACAATAGAAGAAGCATTATTGTACCCCGAATTGACTAGAACACTCCTTAGTTTTAAGGACATTCGCGCTAATGGTTTCCATGTAGAAACCGATGATGAAAATGCTAAAGAATATCTACTCATCACTAAGCGCGACGCACATGGAAAGAGGATATTAGAAAAACTTCCTTCATTTGACACCGGGCTTTACTACACTAGAATTGTGGCATCCCCGGCGTACACCGCTTTTAAAACTGTTTTTAGAAGCTCTGAATTATTCAACCTATGGCATGATAGGCTTGGCCACCCCGGTCTGAGAATGATGAGAAATGTTATTAACAACTCTAATGGTCATAATATCAATGTGAAAAATTTCTCAAATCCAGAAGATTTCGTGTGCCCCGCATGTGCTACGGGAAAATTAATCATTCGACCATCCACTTTGAAAGTAAAGGATGAAATCCCTGCATTCCTAGAACGAATACAAGGGGATATATGCGGTCCTATTCAGCCCCGGTCAGGGCCATTCCGGTACTTTATGGTGCTCATCGATGCATCCTCGAAATGGTCGCATGTCTGCTTGCTATCTACACGAAATCATGCTTTTGCAAAACTAATTTTGCAGATCATTCAGATTAGAATAAATTCCCAGATATCAAGTAAAGTCCATTAGAGTGGACAACGCCGGTGAATTTTCTTCAAAAGCATTTGATGATTATTGCCTAGGCATGGGAATTAATGTTGAGCACTCAGTACCTCATGTCCATACCCAGAATGGTTTGGCAGAGGCATTAATTAAAAGAATTAAATTTATTGCCAAACCGCTATTACAGAGTTGTAATTTACCAACAACATGTTGGGGACACGCAGTGCTGCACGCTGCAAATCTCATTAATTTTTAGACCGTCGGCCTATAACATCCACTCTCCTATGCAACTAGCACAAGGGTCGGCACCGAAAATTTCCCACCTTAGAAGGTTCAGTTGCGAGGTATATGTACCCATACCATCACCTCAACGATCAGCAATGGGGCCACTCCGTAAGTCTGGGATTTATGTCGGTTATGAAACCGTCTCCATAATTTGGTATTTGGAACCCATGACCGGAGATTGCCATACGGCCCGCTTTGATGATTGCATTTTTGATGAGGATCATTTCCCGACATTAGGGGGAGGAAATCAACCCCTTGATGAAAAATGTCGTGAAATTACGTGGCAAGCCACAGGGATCCACGCACATGACCCGCGTACTAGTGAAGCAAATAGAGAGGTCCAGAAAATAATTGATTTGCAAGCATTAGCGAATCACCTACCAGATCACTTCAGTGATTTAAAATCCGTGACTAAGTCGCATGTGCCCGGACGCAATGCACCGGAGAGGGTTGAAATACCAAGAAATGATGAAGGTATATCCGTTCCCGTCCAAAGGCCTCAGAATAAAAGGACGAGAACCCCGGTCCCTCGTGTCCCGAGTACCCGGGGACGCCCGGCGAAAAAGGACAAGAAGGACTTACCACGGAAAACCACTGAAGCACCCCAAAAGAATAAGGGGAGCCAGTTGAGACCTGGCACAAGTACAGAACAAAATGTTCCTGACTTGAACCTTCCATTGGAGGAAGCACCTAGCAGAGATGTGTGCGCACACATCGGTGTAGGAAAGCTAAAGGGCCTTGCTCCTGCTGCGGGAAATAGCGATGAGCAAAGGGAAGCGTATGAAGAAGTGCTCCATGATGAAATGGCCATAAACTATGCAGAAATAGGGGAATCTCTTAATAGAGTAACAGCCAATATCGATATTTATTTTGTGAATAAGATTGCCAAAATTATTGATCTTGATCCCGAGCCTGTATCGCTCGCCGATTGTAAGAAACGATCAGATTGGAAAAAATGGCAAGAGGCAATCACCGCGGAATTATTATCTCTGAACAAAAGAGAGGTATTTGGGCCCGTAAGCCTAACCCCTCACCACATACGCCCTGTAGGTCATAAGTGGGTCTTTGTTCGTAAGAGAAATGAAAATAATGAGGTGGTCAGATACAAAGCAAGGCTTGTTGCACAGGTTTCACTCAACGACCTGGAGTCGATTTTGAGGAAACTTATTCCCCGGTCATGGATGGAATTACCTTTAGGTATTTGATCTCAATGGCAGTTAATTTGAATCTGGAAATGAAACTTATGGATGTGGTAACAGCATACCTATACGGAAGCTTGGATTCAGACATTTATATGAGGGTACCAGAAGGTATTCCCATACCGAACCAAGACAGAGCAAACAGGAGCCTATATAGTGTGAAACTTAGAAAGTCACTATACGGACTCAAACAGTCTAGCAGAATGTGGTATAATCTCTTAAGCGAGATATTAAGCAAGAAAGGCTACACGAGCAACGAAGATTGCCCTTGTGTATTTATACGAAGGTCCCAGGATGGATTTTGTATAATCTCGGTATACGTGGATGATCTGAATATCATTGGCACGCTCGAGGATATAAATGAAGCAAGTTCTTACTTGAAGTCAGAATTTGAAATGAAAGACTTGGGCAAGACCAAGTATTGCTTAGGTTTGCAACTTGAGCATGTCCCTGAAGGGATATTAGTGCATCAGTCTTCGTACACTCAGAAAATGTTGGAAAGATTTAACTTCGAAAAGGCATACCCTTCGAAGGTCCCCATGATTGGGAGGTCCCTACAGCAAGATAAGGACCCATTTAGACTTAAGGAAGAGGGGGAGGAAGTTCTGGGACCAGAATTCCCATACTTGAATGTAATAGGAGCACTTATGTATCTTGCAAATTGCACGAGGCCAGATATTGCATTCGCCGTGAATTTGTTAGCGAGATATAGTTCCGAGCCTACCAAACAGCATTGGAAAGGCATTAAGGATATATTTCGATACCTCCAAAGAACCAAGGATCTTGGCTTGTTCTTCAGAAAAATCAAGACTTGTCCATGGTTGGATATGCCGACGTTGGGTATCTTTCAAACCCGCATACCGCTAAGTCACAAACAGGGTATGTTTTCCTATGTGGCGGGACAAACAGGGTATGTTTTCCTATGTGGCGGGACTGCAGTCTCATGAAAATCGTCTAAGCAAAGTCTTGTATCGACTTCGACGAACCACTCGGAAATCATTGCCTTATATGAAGCTTCACGAGAATGTGTTTGGCTTCGACGGATGGTCAACCGCATACAGAAGTCATGTGCGTTGAACACCGTACAAACCCCTACAATTATCTATGAAAATAATACAGCGTGTGTTGCACAAGTACAAATGAGATATGTAAAGAGCAATCTCACTAAGCATATCAACCCCAAGTTCTTCTATGCTCATGAATTGCAAAAGATGGATAAAATAAAAATACTGCATACTAAGTCATGTGAAAATCTGGCAGATTTATTCACTAAGTCATTACCGGCGTCGACCTTTGAAAGGTGCGTACGCGGAATAGTTATGATGAGACTTAGGGAGTTGCAGTGTTCAGAGGGAGAATCTTTGCAAATTCATAGGTAAAATCTTGACAAAAAAGTCGAGTATCTGGTTGAATAATCAGATGAATTGTACTCTTTTTCTCTTGGATGAGTTTTACCGAAGTTTCTCAAACCAAGGTTTTTAATGAGGCAATTCGTGCATCACGACCAACGTATGCCATGCGCTTTTTCTCCAAGTGTTTTTTTCACTGGGTTTTTTGGAGTTTTTGGGACATGTGCTATACGTGATAAGTTTCCAAGGGAGAGTGTTGAAAACTAGTGGCTCCACCTGAAGTGGGGTCCACCTGCCATGAGGGTGGGTATATTTCCCTAATGTGAGCACTTAAGTGGATACTTATCTCTTCACTAGATTTGGCTATAAAAGGAGGTGGAAGGCAATTGTACTGTAACTTTGATCGATCAATAAAGAGCTCTCACTTTTCCTCCCTGTGTCTCCCATTTTACATATTGTACACATTCTTCGTCCTTCTACTTCCTCGACGACGACTACGCCATGCTGTGCAACCCGAGGACCGGATTCGCCAGCAACGGTTGCACAACAGTAGGCTTGGAATTGTGAGGTGGGGAGGGCAAGTGGTGGCAATGTGTCGTAATTTTTCCATAAACTTGGATGACAATAAACCGGTTGGATTAAACAACCCCAGCTTCCTACTACCAACGGATGTTTGTGGGGCTTAACTTCACCGCAACGCCTTCTTTTCGGCTTATAGCTTCTTAGAGCATAAGCCAGCCAAAAAGCCGAAAAGAGCAACGCCTTCTTTTCGGCTTATAGCTTCTTAGAGCATAAGTCAGCCAAAAAGCCGAAAAGAACAGGGCTTTTGGCCACGGTAACCACCCAACCATCTCTCCGCTTCTGCCGCTTGGTTGTGCTAACGCGACCATTTATCCGTCAACAAAGAGAACACCTAAATTTCAAAAAACAAAACAAAAAAACACCACCACCTGAAACACAAAAGGCACCACCTCCAATGCCAATCTCAGTGAAGACCGCACCACAACGCACAAGACTTGGTGGCACATGCATCGTGCATGTCCTGTCTACACGAAAAAGCAAGCATTTGAAAAACAAGTCCCGCAGTACGACAAAATATGCTTTGCGAACCTTAGAATACAGCCGTCGCTGGCAATAATATATGAATGAAAATGGTCAAAACCTGAGCACCCTGAGTTTGTCAGTAACTATCTTTGTAACTCCGCAGGAAACCCCAAGAGTAATCCAAAAGTACTACAGCTTATAATTTAAAGGTTGAATTCGATTTTAAGCTTCACTAGATCATGTTCTCATGTCATCTGCATGCTCATCACTATCTTGGGTTTCATCTGCATCCACATCTGCATCTGCTGCAGTTTTCCCTTCAGTAGTGGGAGGGGCATGGCTACTCCCAGCTCCACTGGTGCAATTGGTAGTGTCAGTTGCATTATCCCCAGTTTGTTTGTCCATCATCCCAGACAAAGCTAATTTCGGAGACCATTCAAGGACATCATCAATTATATTCGAAACCTTCTTTTGGTACCTGGCGACAGAGAAAAGAAAAGGTTACTGAACATGTCAGAAATGATGTTTATAAACCATGTTTTTTAACTAATGCTCATGCAAGATGTATTAACCCTTTTAAGACGTATTAACCCTTTTAAGACTACTCGACAGATTCGCGAACATCTGGGATCAACAGGAAAGAAAAATGATACATTCCAACCCTTACTTTGACAACCAACTATTTGCATTAATAAAAGCATCTAACTGATAACTACAAACTATATCTGTAACTTGATATATTACATGTGTTCTCATTTGCCAGGAATTTTGCAGTTTCGCACATCACCAATAACCACTCATAAAATTGGCACACTAGAGTTCCATTTTTTGGCAGATACACAATTACATAGAGGGACCAGCCAACATAAATTTTCTGTCCATTCATCAACTTCAAGGCAGGACAGTATCAGTTTCCTAGTAACATCAAGTTAAACATAATGACAATCTGATGTTATAATACTGTGCAAATCCCGAACGTGATTGCTCTGATTTAAACTAAGAGTGGACTATAGAATTCACAACAGCACGTGAGCAATGACCAAATGTTTTTCCGCACACTGCACGTGGGTATCTGCAAATCACGCTTCATAGAAAATGTACTGCAGAAAACAAATTACCTGGCTCTAGCTGCTTCATCTGGAGCATGGTGCCTAAGCAGCAATATCACCAATACAGCAATAGTAGCATAGAAAAGTCTCGATGTCCACTTTGGTCGCTCTCCTTCATCCTTCTCAGGCCAAAACCGAACGAGTTCTCTAAATGTGGTCTCCTCTGCGTTTATATTGGGGAAGAACCACACACGTTTCCCAAGAAGAACCCATAGAATGCCAAAGATAGCAGCTCTTACTGCAATTCCATTGAAAATGTAAGCAAAACAAGGTGGTAAACCAAAACTAAAAAAGGCATGGAAGAAAGAGCATGTTCATAACAAAAAAAAGGGCATACATGTATGCAGTAAAACAAAAAACAAAATATTGAAAACATATCACGATTGCAAAGTTAGAGCATTTAACAATGGAATGTAAGTGGTATTGAGAAAATAGCGCCACATAAAACAGTGTGAAAGTAGCAAAGACATCATAAATAAACATACAACTACAACACTAGTAACAGCAGACTGGTAAATGACGTGCACTAACAGTCTAAGATGTATATGCAAATATACCACTGAAACTCTGTCGCTTAAAGCATTTCCTAGTGCCTGCCTAACTTTCTATGCTTTGACTAAGAAATACTACCACCAATTTCACTGTATCTGCCTGGCACAAATACCTAGGAAGCAGAAAATTTAAGTAATATTTGATGGAATCAGATCGCAATTGGTCATATTAGACAGAGCAGTAATACTTTTATCTGATAGTGGCAAGCAAGGTCCAATTCCATCAAATATTACTTGAATTTGTGCCTCCTATGTATGCGTGCACACAGATATTATGAGATGGGGGAAGTAGAAAATTAACATATTGCATATGTACAAAACCAAATATGAAGACTTCTAACTTTATCACGTACAATAAAAAAACAAAACCAATCATAAGTGAGACAAGGTATTAACTAGGTTAGGTAAACCACCAGAAATCTGCCAGCAGTGTTAGGAGTGCGACTAGGCAGCTGCCTAGGAGGGAAGGTAGCACCTAGTACCTAGGCTGGCTAGGCGCACTAGCCGGACGCCTTGTATAACAGTGCCTGCCATTTACTAGATTTCCTGGGGTGTCTGGGGATAACTAGAATTACACAAAGTGCACCTGAGATGCACCCGAGGTATACGGAGCTATGCTGACACACTGTAAACTGTCAACTTTCACATTGTTCTCTGAATGTCGTGCATTGCCCTTACAGCATGTTTGGCAAAAATTAGGATGGGAAATGGAAATTTAGAGTTGGACCTAGGCATTAGATGGAAGAAATACTTAGCCGGATTAAATTATGCTAGGGTAACTTAGCTATGCATATCTCTGTTATATCTGGCATTAGGTGGTGAGATTGGTCAAAGGAGATCAACTTTTAGTACCAATCATCAATCCCTTATTGTGTATGCAATTGGATTTGTATAGATAAATTAAAGTTAGGAGACTAAATCTCCCGTTCTCATTGTACACACACACACACCCAAAAAAACTAGTTCACATGCTCATTAACCGCCAAACAAGGGATGTAAGTACCCCTACCACTTCATTTCCTATTCCCACCCACCAACAATCCACAAATGTAACACCTCGTAGCTATAGATTTTTATCCTGAAAATTGTCTGCTTGGTTTTGGTTAACTTGAATTCGATTTGCGTAAAAGACTTACCACCCCACAAACGATAGGAGCTGAAACGGCACTGTTAGGTGAACAGTTGTCAGTTAAAAAATCCTTTCTTTGTTTATTTTCTTCCAAACAGGGCAATGATGTTGTATGGAGGGGAATTTCATTGAGATTTCAAGTTTAGCATTAGATAGGCCAGCCTATCTGCAATACTGCTCACAGGCACTGAAGGGAAGTTTGCAGTTCCAGATCATTCGTGCAAATAGAAGTGCAGCAATGCCTGCTCACAAGCACTTTTAGTTCCAAATCCACAGTGCCACTATCTACATACTTGCAAGCAGCATGCAAAATCTAATACAAGATACTCCAATCGCAACATAAGATGCACCTATGAAACTGATATACAAGACTTTGCCTTTACAAAAGTACTAAATAGTTCGTACAGCTTACAAGCAGAATGTGCAGTTTTAATGCATAAGTAGAAATAGATGCAACTGCAGTCTGCAAGTGCACGCACGTGTGCCTGTGTGCGTGTGTGTGTGTGAGAGAGAGAGAGAGAGACAAAGAGAGAGAATCTTACATAAAAGCAGGGATACAATGAACAGTAAAGCTCCTGCACATGAGTACAGTACCACAATTTTGCATTGGTATGGGTAAACTGGAAATAAGCAGACTGCCAATGCAAAGAGAGGCCAAACAAATGAAAGAATTGTTTGCCACAAGGTCCGTCTTTTGAGAAACATCCAAGCATAAAAACCATCATTTTCAGTGAATACTTGTTCCTGCAAGTACAAATCAAGCTGAGTTCAATAGGAGAACAATCCCAGAAAGAAAATAATATCCTGAAAACAACACATTATGTAATGGACCATTTATTAGACTGCAACAGGCAAGTGAGAAATTCATTGATATGCATAACAAAATTTCTTAATGGCCAAAATATGCAAGGGCAAGGTACAGAAAATGTAGGTTCAAAAAGCATGCAATGTAACAAATTTGCTGGTTAAGACTTGTATTGTTTCACCTAATAGGATGAAACTCATTATCTTACTTGAAAGCAAATGCCGCAATTTTAACAGACAAAACGGTAGTCATCCTCCGATTCATAAGAAAA